>JAVQKC010001746.1:0-29530 GCA_036025475.1 Philypnodon macrostomus
ACACACACAGGCACAAATACACGCAGGCACACACACACATGCAGGCACACACACAGGCACAAATACACGCACGCACACACACACACGCACACACACACAAGCACACACACACACACGCACACACACACCTGCATGCACACACACACACACGCACACACACACACACACACACACGCACTATAAAAAAATTGACAACTTACTTAAAAGAATCTATGAAACAAGGTAACTTCAACTTCAAAGTAATAAAATGATTGTCTAAGTTAACATGACTTTTGTGAAGTGTATAGTTGACATTTCCAAGTCATTAACATTTATTCATTTATCTTCTGCTCATTCACAGAAGGGGTCCCAGAGCTGAAGCCTATCACAGCAACTATGGGCCTTAAGAGGGATACACTCAAGAGAATGACTAGTTATATATATAAGTTTTTCATTTAAAATAAAATAGAAAAAAAAAATATTATTATTTAATCAAAAAGATTATAAATAAAATTAATAAATTTGAAATATTTTTGCACAGTTTTTTTCCTAGATCTTTTTTAGTGTTAACAAATTTCAAACCTTCTAAACAGTTTATGTGTAAGTTATAAGTTCATCATTTACAAAAAAAACTTTACATTGTGATTTTCAAATATTTGTTTTTTTAATGTTAAAGATATTACAGAAGATATTTGCCACAATTCACAAAGAGCGTCAATGTCACACTCAACAATAACACAGCCTTGAACGTAATAAAGACTACAGCCAATCACAACTGTCCAATATTAGCACCCATTAGTGCTGTTACCATTGATGCTGATCACGATTAGCATTAGCATCTCTGAATACAACAACAAAAACATCGAGAACTAGTTTTATTCTGTTCTCCTCCCTCTCTTCTACACCAGTATGTATTTTGCAGATACTTGCTTCAGTGTTCATCTCAGACATTATACAACTAGTTAGCATCAAAGCAAGTACACAAGCACAGAATCCCAGGTTGATAATATATATATATATTTCAGTATGCCTAATTAATTAATACTAATTATTACTAATAATTAGTGTTCTGTTGGTCAGTAAAGTCTTATATAAGAAAAAAAATTTAAGAAATGCATTTTGTAATGAACCTCCCTAATACCTTTAACTAGTATTTACAGTTTTTACCCATTTTACAGTGTAGAAGCACACGCAGTTTATAAGTGCATTACGAGACACCAGACCCACCAGATCTATGTTATGTAATCCACCAGTTAGCCCCCTACCCCCCCACACCCCCCACCACACACACTTCCTCCACCCACCAAAGAGGCTCAGGCCTGGGCTGTCCCACCTCCAAAACACAACCATCAGTCTTCATATATAGGCCTGTCTATTACATACTTCCAGACCATGAACAAGCACTTATGTTTGGCACTGTGGCTAGGATAAATATATTGTCTCACAAAGAGGGTGCCCTATCTGCTAGTGTTATGCAATCCTGTCTATGAGGTTACTATTTAAGTATTCTCCCATAGGACCAATAATAGACAGTATTTTAACACAGAATAGGGTTTAGAGCAGGGGTGTCCAAACTATGGCCTGGAGAACAGATAGAACCGAAAAGGACTTTTGGTGAAGCAAAATCATTCACCTCAGAGAGTGGCCCTCCTCGGTATTCATTTTTGACAATGTGGCCCTCAGTGAAAAAATTTGGACACCCCTGGCTTAGAGAATGGTTTGAAAAAGATACAGTGAGCAGTGAGATACAGTGAGCAGTGAGATACAGTGAGCAGTGAGGGGTGGTTCCAAACATGAAACAGCGCAACCCTTTCCATCCCTTTTCTTCCAAACCCTCTATCACAGTCTCACACAAACCGGGAAGTATGAGATTCACAAGGAGGGGTCAGGAGTTGGCTTTTATTTCTTCGAACTGAAAAAAAAATTGCTGTGAATAAGCTGAAATAAAACATCAGCTCCCTCAAGTTATCCCTGATAGATAAAGGATGTATCGACCAATCATAGAGCTCCTGTCCTGTGGAAGCGTGTGAATGGTTAAAAAAGTGTCCCTGAGCTCTAAAACAAGACACAGCCCATGGAGGGTCTCGGAATCTTTACTTTGAAGTAAGTAATTCATACCAGGTACAGCAGTCAATTTGAGTTTGGGGATGCATGTTTTGAAGTAAAAGCTCATCTAAATTCTCTCGATAAAGTCTCTGGAAAAATTCTGCAATATTTCCTTGAGCTTCATTTTGTGTTCTTTCAGCAATTATACACATCAATCCTATTCTATTATCTAAAAAAACTCCACTTCCTGTTACGGTAAAACAGATTCGTGAAAGTCAACCACAATGTGTGTAAGTCTCTTCTTTTATAGGTCCTCCTCAGTCACTAACACACTGTTCAATGGCTACTCAGACCGTGGCAACAGCTTTACCTTTCAACCGTCTCCAAAGACAGCTCTAAGCCAGGCTCCAGAGTGGCACATTTTTTGGGCAGTGTCCCGGGCCAGCATCGGAAAAGGAAAGGGGGGACTAGAGAGGGTGGTATGGGGGCGGGTTTAGTGCCATGTGGTCAATGTTGGTAAACAGTATCCAACCTTGTTCCTTGGCAGCAGTTCGAATCATGCACAACGCCGGAGATATCAAATACAGCTTCACCCCGGGCCCACACACACAGAACGGGACAAAAGCTAGTATAGACTGCACTGTAAAACCCAAACAACAAGTCAAATAAACTGGGATATGTTTATTAAATCAGATCAGGTTTTGGCTAGATGTCTCGTAGTGTGGGTCCAGCTGCCCCCTATAATGTTCCAAAGTATCCTTAAAGTAAGTCAAGGTATAATCGGAACAAGGTCTAAACCAGGTCTGATTTAGGCTCATTGGTCGCCTGATAACCAGGGAGTCTGCGGTTCGAATCCGGCTCAAAACTGTGTCTACTATTATTGTGACCTTGGGCAAGACAATTAACCTACATTGCTTGAATGTGGTTGTGTGTTTGGTGGTCGGAGAGGTGGTTGGCACAGAATGGCTGCCACGTCTCTGTCAGGGCAGTTGTGGCTATACCAAAGTAGTTTACCTCCACCGTTGTGTGAATGTGGAGTTAATGAATAATGGACTTAATTGTGCTTAGAAAAAACTTTTTAAAAAAAACAGGTCTGAACTAGGACTTAACCAGGTCAAAATGAGCTCTGGACCAAGCAAAACTTCAAATGTAGAACAAATACATAAAAAATTATTTTAAAAAATTCAGACGCTATGGCAGTTCAGACTTTGAAAAAATGTACTATTTTAATTATGATGCTTTATTGAGTCATCTACTAACCAGAGGGTTGGTGGTTTGAATCCTGCCTGTTGCATTCTGTTGTTGGGCAAGACACCTATGTATGAATTTGTTATCGTCATTGTCGTGATTTGAGAGGTTGTTGACACACAGGCAGCCACATTTCTGCCAGTATGCCCCCGGGCAGGTGTGGCTAGAGGTATTTACCACTACTATTGTGTGACTATGGAGTGAAATCGCAACATAAATCAAATCCATTCCATATTATTATTTTTATTGGATTTTACAGTACAGCCATACCACCCCGTCCCAACCAACATTTGTATTCACACCCCATCCCGAAATCTACAGACAAATAAAGACTCTCTCTCTCCTCTATTTTTTTCCCTCTTTCTTCTCTCCACTCAGCAGCTGCTCCAGTTTCCATGGCGACGGCCCGAACAATGCAGGAAGCGCCGGGTCGGTCCGCAGCAGCAGCAGTAGAAGAAGAGGAGAGAGCGGTGTGTGCACTTGAAGCATGTGTGTGGGTGGGGGCAGCCGCGGGGCAATGGGCAAAGGCAAAGGATGATGCACTTGTTTTTGTGTCTTTGTCGGGACGGGGAAGCTTTGAGCAAGAGGCGTTAAACAAATATGGAAAAGTAGAGACCCAAAAATAATAGAAGAAAGGAGACATTAGGGGAAGGGGTTCAGGTCGGGGTGATGTTGACACTTTGGGGGGGTTGGGGGGGACAATATAGTCTAAGGGACCCTGCAAAAATGGACGTGAATTAATGGAGTTAATACATTTCTTTTTCTAGTTCTCTTTATAGATATACTGTATATGTTTAGTGGTTTATGTTTGAACTCCATACAATATAATGAAATACAGGCTTTAAAAATTTAATTTATTTATAGTCACTTGAATGCTTCTGTAAAAAAATAAAATAAAATAAATAAATAAAAAAATAAGGTTTATCTCCTACCTACATCACCATCATTCACCTTTATACCTAAACTGTATAAAGTTGCTGACGGACCAACATTATTTTCACAAGGGACCACTTTATAAGACATTATTGGATGTTTATTGGTTCCACAGAAACACTTTTATTGCTGACCATTTAAAGCATGTGTGGAAGCCAATGCAAAATCTAACTCAATGATTAAATGAATGAAAGTGTCTGTTTTAGGTGTGGTAAACACTCCTACTAATTATGGCCATTTGTAATGTACAAATTAAACTAATGATTATATCTGTGGCACATGTCTTTGTAAGGTGTAGTCATACCACTGGACATTTGTGCCCTGGGTTACTAGCGAACCACTTGTTGATGTCTGAAGCTGTGTTATGTGTCAAGAAAATAATTGCGAAATAGGAAATCTGACTGCCTAACTTACCTACCAAGCTGCCATTTTATACTGCTAATAAAAAACGGATTCTACATTATGGAAGGTGATGGATTATTAATGACAATGTATATACATCACTGTGTTGCTTTGCTGGTTAATAGCTTGGGGCCAGAACTCCCCTGAAAAAGAGATTCTGAATCTAAGTGGGACTTTCCTGGTTAAAAAAAGGTACTGAATACATAAAAATAAAAATACCATCATCATCATAATGAAAGACAAGCACATGGCAACAGTATAGATTTTATGATGTCTATTTATTTTTCAAAATGAGGTATTTCAAAGTGCTATGAGTTGCAGCACTAAATGTACATATTTAAAAATGTAAAAACAATAATCCGTTTACCCAGTTTCGTTCTATGCACCCGATACTTACAAATATAAACAAAAGAGAACCATATAAAGGCCAGGTACATGAGGAGGCTGTACAAAAGAATTACCTCTGAGAAAAAAACAGACGAGATCAAGTGATATCTACCGAGAACTCATTTTCATACGAAAATATAATAAGTATCAAATTTAGTATGTATAAGGTTCACACTAAAAGCATAAAGGTGTGTAGAATTAGTAATAATATGGTACAATACAAAGAAAATGAAAAGTGAAAAAAAAACAAAAAAAACAATATATCGTTATATCACAAAGTTTTCTGACCCTCAAAAATGGAGGCCTTACTTACAGTACTTTTTAAAGGTATATAAACTTCCAGTCTAGTTATTGGCAGCTTCCAGACGCAGTATAAAAACGAAAATGACATAAAACGTTACAAAACAAGGCAGATTTTTGAGCGTCTGTACATTATTGATATATACAAAAGTGTCTGGTTGAAAGGTGCACAGTAATACATCCACTGGACTTTGAGCACCAATGTGACAAAGTGTATAGAGATAGAATAGTGGCTTTGTTTGTTGAACCCCCGAGTCGCCTCAGTCATAACATATTATATTATAAAGTCTATTAGTTAGTTCTTTTTTTTGCAGTGGTGAAGGCAAGGGACGCTGTAAAATGGGACCGATTAACCTTACTTCCCAAAAAATCTTGGAAATGAGTTGCCTTACGTAATATTAGATTGATCACCATGAGTCATCTTTTTTACAAGAACAGAAAGTCTAGAAGATTTTAGGGTAACTGTTTATTTTACCCTTAACTACATTGTATCTACCTCATTAAGTACAATGTAATACACTGTGTAACAAACTGTAACTACATTGTACCTAACCCCGACCCTAACCTGAACCATCTGTATGTACAAAGTAGTTACATGTTATTACAGTTTGGTACACAGTGTATTACATTGTACTTAATGAGGTAGATACAATGTAGTTTTAAGGGCTATGTGACTCATTTTAGACTCAGTTCTGAACGAAATATGACTTGGTTTCAAATTTCAGTAAATGGCGCCTACTTTACGAGATTTTGTAAGGTCACATTATTTGTCCCATTTTACAGCGTCTATAAGTGAACATGAACTTTGAATTCTCCAAGCGAAAGTGCCCTCTTAACACCCATTTTTTTCCCTGAATCCAGGCTGGTGTCACAGTGAGTACAATAAAAAATAAAAATAAAAAATAAAAATCATAAAAAATATGATAATACACATGATATAAAAAGTCAGTGAAAGTGGGAAGACTTCTCATAAAAAAATGTCTCTTGTGTCCTCCTCTCTTTCTCCTCAACGTGACTGGATTAAAAGAAAATTAAAAATAAATCAACAAAGTAAACCCTAAACATTCTTAACGTCAACAAATGTGCAAAAAAAGTGGCGGCAGTGTGAAAGTCCCCCCTTGACACCCCCGACCCCCGACCTCTTGTATCATCTGAGTCAGCATATTAAGTAGAAATGTGTATAGAAAAAGTCCACTGAGAAGTTGATGCAGGAAGGCCTGTATAGAAGTCTGTGCTAAATATTTCTAGGCCGCATTCACCTTGTTAGTGTCCATCCATGCAAGCGGAGCAACCACGCACGCTCAAATTGTCCATACGCTGTGTCCAAAACCGCTTGTGGCCATCTATGTAATGGATATTGTGTGGGTTCGAAAATCTCAGCTTGCCCGATTGTTGAATTCTGTTGATATCGAGTCAATTTAGGTATTTCATAGTTGCATTTCCAGTTGCAAAATACAGTGTACGATCGTATGCATAGCCCAATGAGACATGCAATGGTCTGTGTATGGTATGTTTCGAGGACCTTTGACATTCATTGGTGCATAGATTTGACCAATGGTTGTACAGATATGCAATGATATTGAATGTATATGCTTTCTGATATGTAATTTTTGATGGTTTGTAGACTTCCAATTAGTATTTTGAAAACTGCCTTGACCAAATTGTATAATACTGATCAAACGCAATGATAAGTCTTCATATGTTTTCTAGTCAGCGCTTTTTGCAATGCATGCTGGTATGTGTAGTCCCTATAGGCTATAGACCTAAACGCCACTGAAATCCTCTTACATAATACACAACATAGAAACCAGCGAGCGATTTTGGACATAGCCTCTTCTTCATATCCGCAGTCTTTTTCGACATTCTTTCATGTGATTGCTTTATAAGGGCAGTTTGGAGGGGAGTGAGGGGCGGGGTCATCCAGGGGTCCATTGTTTTTTGAGTGTGTTAGCGGTTTGTCTAGCGAGTCCTGGCCTGCTCTAGCCTGCGCATCAGCTGCGTCCTGCGGGCTTGCAACCTCTCCTTCTCCTGCTGTAGCCTCAACTCCTGCTCCTCCAGAGAGCTCAAATACTCTGTCGCCTTCTTCAAGATCAGCACTTTGGCCGCTTTCTCATTGTGGGCCAGTTCCGGAACGTGATCTCTTAGCGTGAGAAAACTGGAGCGGAGGTCGTTGCGGCGTTGGCGTTCGAGGATGTTGTGATTTCGCCTCCGTTCGCTATCTTCCGAATCGGACCCGCCACGAGGGCTGCTGTCCCCGCTGAACGAGCGTTTGCTTCGCGGCCCATTGCTGGTGAAAGAGTAAGAGGAGGCGGATGAGGATGAGGAGTTGGTTCTGGTGGGAGGTCTAGGGGTGTCTGAGGATGAAGGCCTGTGTTTCTTTGGCGGAGGGGCGTGGTCGTCGTCGGAGGCGTAGGGAGAGGGCGCGGCGTAGTTGTGCTGCTGCTGGTGGACAGAGCTCCGTTTGAGGATCAGCTCTTGAGGCGCCCGGCTGACGAAACGGCTAACCACTCCTGAGATCGCGGCCTTCTGCTCCTGGCTTTTGGGGTGCGCCGAGATAGTGACCGCGCCCGTCGCCATCGGTGACGCTTTGCTGGCTGTAGACCGCCGCTTTTCGACCGTCACAACGTCGATTTCCTCCTCCTCTTCCTCATCCTCTTCCTCATCCTCTGCTTCTTCGTCATCGTCGTCGTCCTCGTCATCATCATCGTCATCTTCCTCTTCTGGGGGGGAAAAAAAGACCAAAAAAAAAATCAGTGACTTGACATGTTATGACTTAAGCATTTCCACTATGCCTTCAATGTACTGTACGTATATATATCTATCGATGCACATCAGAGACAAGATAGAGAGAAAATGCATTGCTCAACAGTGTTTGCACAAACAGAGTTAATGCTTAGTGTCAGTGACTGCTCTGATAATCTCCCCGGCAGGTGTTGACACGCTCCATCTCAGTGGCATTGCAGACGGACGGGATTTCTAGCTTTCATTCTTTCTCCAGCCGCTCCTTGCTCAATAGACTTTGACCTCATTGTAAGGGGTTAAAGCGTTTTTTACATTGATACCTGCAGAGCGTTATCGACTACACCGGCGCCTTTGAAGACTATAGCGGAAGTGGCGAGGGTTAGTGTTAGGAGCTTGTTAAAATGCCTTTTGTGATAATGTACTTATTATCAGCTTGGGAGCAGGGTATTTTACAGCTTACGGTATCCCACTTCAGAGCGCGGGGCATGCAGACAATCCGGCTCTGGCAAAACACAAAGGTTGGCACAAATGGAACAGCTGGGTGGATGGGTGGGCGTGGCTGGCTGGCTTTCCCACATGTAAGGGGAAGGAGAAGAAGCCAGTGGGGTTGCAAGAAAAAAAGCTTTTCCTGAAGCTGTATATAAATAGACTGACTAACATCTGGAAAGTTGTTGGTAAACCACGCCACTTTCCGCTATCATATTCTAAGCACTGAGGTTGGCAGTTCAATTCCCGCTCCTGCCCGTGTGTTTTTGAGCAAGACACTTCCGCGCCCACCTTGCCATTGTATGTATGTGTTGGTTTGGTATTTTTCCATATGTAAGGTTGACAGTGCAATTCCCGCTACCAACCTGTCCGTGCTGTTGTTGTGTCATAGGGCAAGACAGTTTACCATCCTTATATATGAATGTGTTAGGTAATGGTCGGTGGTCAAAGAGGTAGTATAGTTGAGATATGGCTGCCACGCCTTTGTCAGTCTGCCTCAGGGCAACTGTGGCTCAAGAGGTAGTTTATCACCCCGTGTGTGAATGTTAAGTGAGTGACTCAGTGCTTTGGTTGTCTTAGAAATTACTACAATTCATGTCTATTTTAATAAACCTGACCTGTAGAGCTATTGTCAGGACGAAATGCTGAGATACAAAGACGTGCTAACGCTGAGCGCTACGGAAGAGAGCGCGCTTTACGTAGCTCCTCCTCAGATCAGGCACCCGCTAAACCCCAGAGCTGGAGCGGCGCCAGAGGGACAGCTGTCGGGACGGAGGCTGGCCTGTTCAAAGCTGTCACCCCTCCTAAATTCAAAGAATAAGGCCCTTTTTCCTCCACCGCCTCCTCTACGTCCCCTTTTTCACTGTTGTTGTGGTGGAGGCGTTTGGCAAACGCTATGGCAAAGTGTGTGTGCCAAGCTGGGATCCTTTTGTACTACTGTTTCACCGCGAATGCCCACCGATAAGAAGCTCGTGAGTGTTTGCTTAGGGCGAAAGGACACGGGGATGCGAAGTCAAAGAGATTAAAACGTCAATTTCCAAAGACTTGGTCAAAACAAAGACCAACTCTGAATATATCCTTTAACACTAGTCGCGAGAAGGCATCTGCTTTTTTAATAAATTGTGTATTTTGTCAACATTGCCAAATTCTAAATAGTTTATTATAGCCGGAGTCATAATTGAACCCTCGTACAGAACAAACTCAGGGAGCCAGTCAGTGTAAGTCAGTGTCTTTTTGTTTTGCCATGCCAGCTGAGGTCACAATTCCCCATTTTACTGCCATCTGCCGGATGAAGCGCCCGCTGATTACATAAACCCCGTCACTCCACGCTCTGCTGTGGATGTGTGCGTCTGTGTGTGCGCGGGGGGTGCGACGAGGTAATCGGATTCTGGGCCAGTCATATGAACAAGCTCCAGACCTACCACCTACTAACTACACCTAAACAATAACATGCGCAAAGCACTTCAACAATCTGTTCTTACCCGAGTCACTGTGCGAGCTCCCGTGTCCCGAAACAGTATCCACGCTTCCAGACATATCCCTGCCGCTCTTCTTGTTCACCGGAAAGGGGAAGACCACCGCTGGGTCCACGCATTCTGACACCGAGCTGCGGTTAACCACCTCAGGCGCTTTGACGTTCCTGCCTCCTCCCGGCGCTGCCACCACAACTGGCCCCGCGACCGCTGCTGTTGCTGCTGCTGCTGCTGCCGTTGTTGTGGCACTGCTGCCGGTAATAGCCCTGCCGAGTTTTTCCGTGACCACCCTCTCTAGCTTTTCCCTGGCAGAGAAGCCACTCCACATGCAGTCCTGAATAATGATGCTGTTGGGGTTAGTAGTATCCAAAGCAGATCCGAAAAGGTCTAAGTCGTCCGAAGCGCCCCATATATCGTCCTCGGGGAGAAGAAGCAGCTCAGATGCCCAGTCCAGTGGGTCCAAGGGGTCCACTGTCCCGTCCACAGCTGCCCCCGCGTCTCCCGGTAGCGCAGCTCGGCTCGGGGAGAGGGGCGGAGTGGGCAGCAACTCGAATTTCTTCCAGATGTCCTCCCCCGGTGGCGCTGAGTCGGGACCACAGAAGTAGAAGTCATCCTCGTCTGGGTAGAAACAAGGCTGTAGCGAGTCAAACTCCAAATCGGAGTTTTTATTGATGATCGCCGGCATTCTCTCCCGCTATCAACAATCCTGTCAACCAAGAAGAACCCACGTTAGTGCTCCATCACACCTGAACAGCCCACACGCACAGTCTAACCCCTAAAATTAGTGTTTCGTGATCACTTTAAAACACTTAAGATTGTGCGTAAAAATGCCCATTACGCACGACAAAGTGATGAACAAACTCACACAAAAACAATAACATGACAGCATTCACGTCAAATACACTCTAAAAGCAGATAACAGAGAAATATTTGGAAGAAGAAATTCAAAGATGATGCTGACCTAGTCCTGACCAGTCCGGTGTTGTTGTTGTCTTTTAGCGTGTGGTTGGGGGTAAGAGCGATACACAAGACGCAAAGAGACGGGCTTTGGAGGAGCGCTCATCTACTTCGGGAGCACAGACAGTCCTCTGACACACATTGTGGCTGAAGCTGCGGTGTTATAGTCAGAGCTGCTGCTGGGAGGAAAGAGCGAGACTCCGCCCACCTTCGCCCACCTCCCCCCCCCAGCCTCGTCTCCCCGGGACCGAGGCGAGAGAAGGGGGAGGAGGGACCAGGGTTAGGCGCGGGAGACAGACTGGCTGGGGCTAAAGCATTTTTTTACACCTTGTTTTGGTTTTTTACTATTGTTATTATTTTGCCTAATCTTTTGTGTGTGTGTGTGTGTGTGTGTGTGTGTGTGTGTGTGTGCGTGTGTGTGTGGGTGCGTGTGTGTGTGCGTGTGTGTGTGAGTTTGTGCGTGCGTGTGTCCAAATTATTTATCACTAAACCAAAATGATGTAATAAAGGTGATATCAAAAAATAAGGAATGAACAAACAAAGGAAAATGTATATTTTTTATTGACAACCCCGGGCAATATACAATGTTTTCCGTCAGTGCATTCCTCCATTGGGATTTGATGGTTCAACTACAACCCAAGGTCTTTGTGTAAGTTGCTCAAGGGCACTATACTGTAAAATTGAATGTGGACTGAAGTCAAAACGAAAAAAAAATTCCTAAGGAAGGTCATTTGTGGTTGGTTTATTGGGGAAAGCTGGCTTGTTTGTGCAGTGTACGGATCAGAGGCGTCTAACCAATCAGAAGGGCTGTATTCCTTCACATCAAAGCCTCCTGTAGAGCTTCCAAATCCCGTTTTCTCTTTGTCTGCTGCGGGCCACCGGCAGCAGCATCCCACTCAAGGCTCCTATGCTGAACCAAAGCACCGTGCGCCCTCCTATGGACACTTTGGAAACCGTACCCAAATGCGCCAGCCAAGCAGGACGCGCGACAAGACGTCCCACACCGGTCAGACAGACAAAGAAGCACACAAAGCAAACGCCAGACACAAAAGAAGGGAAAATGTCGTAAAAACTACAACCTGTTCATGTAAAGCAGTTTTTATTTGGAAGGGGTGAGATTAATAGGAAAGGATGGGTTTGGGGATTCGGGATAAAATGATCCAAAAATGAGACGGAGCGTGTTACGTAACCACAGCAGCAGCAGACGCAGACGCAGCAGCAGCAGCAGCGGCGGCAGCGGCGGTGGTTGTAGCCCGGAGACATTCTCATTCGCTTTTTTTTAATGACAGCTTAGGAGGGAGCGCGCATCTGTAATTACGCGCGCAGCAGCCAGGCAAAAGGCACACACAGGCTCCTTCGTGATATTATTGACTTAGAAACGTCATTTCAACAGATCTGACTGTGTGTCAGTGGATGGGAGCCGCACAATGGGACGCTATAATGTCAGGAGGTTAATTTAGTAGACTTGACTGTAGAGCCACACGGATTATAGTAGTTTCTATTATTGCACTAAAGGGATTATACAGTGGACAGAATACAACTGCTTTTGAAATAATGAGATTTGTATCAATAAAAAAATAGAAAAGTAAATTATTTAAAATTTGTTTATTGTTATGGACAAAAATGCAATCTGTACAAAATGAATGCTGTGGTGCAGGCATTCTTCCTGCAACTAGAAGGTCGCTGGTTCGAATCCCACATTGCCTGTGAATGAATGTGGTTGTGTGTTTGGTGGTGGTTGGATGGGCCGTAGGCACAGACTGGCAGCCACACCTCTGTCAGTGTGCCCCAGGGCAGCTGTGGCTACACAAATTACCACCACTGAGTGTGACTGCATTATTACATTATTAAAGCTACAATTTTGGGCTTTGAACATTGAAAGAAACAAAAGTGCCAAAAAAGGTATGTTCAGTAAAATAGGTGGGTTTATTGCCTTTCACTATGGAGGTTGTGGGTTCAATCCTCATGCTTGCCGACTACAATCTTCTGGGGCATGGAGCGCGACAGTAAGTAAAAATCCCATTCATTTTCCCAATAGACATATATTAGTTTAGTTTAAAAGGTCGATGAATTCTAATCAGCTAACTCAGGATCAATTATTTCCAATAAAAAAGAAAACTCAACAAAAGACTTTAAAAGCTTTTTGATATAGATTTGTTTGTTAAAGTCTGTGGGGAAAAAAGGTGGGCGGGCACTGTTGCTGCAAGCATTTTCTCCGCCTTCTTCCAACCGTCTATAAAGACATGTATATATCTTGTGTAGAAATGTTTTAATCATAATTGGCCATAGTGAAGGCTTCTATCGTCAAGCAGACTGCAGCCACGAGATCAGGGCTCAGCTTGGAGCAGCAAGCTTTGCCGTCTGGTCACTAACCACTCTTTACCGGGCTATCCAGAAATTCCTGACACCTTTGGCATTGTACGGTTGCGAGACATGGACCCTGTGAGGGCTGCCAAAATAAAGAGACTGATGGCGTTCGAAATAGTCTGCTACAGGCGGGCACTGAGGATCAGCTGGACCAACTTCAGAAACGAGTCAGTCGTGGAGGAGATGGGCACAGAGCGGCAGTTTGTGGCGACCGTCAAGAGGTGGAATGCTGTGGTACTTTGGCTATGTCATCAGGGCCCAGAACCTCTGCACCCACATCATCAGGGCCCAGAACCTCTGCACCCACGTCATCAGGGCCCAGAACCTCTGCACCCACGTAATCAGGGCCCAGAACCTCTGCACCCACATCATCAGGGCCCAGAACCTCTGCAACCACGTCCTCAGGGCCCAGAACTTCCCACGTCAGAGACTGGACGACATCAGAGACTGGACGACATCAGAGACTGGAGGACGTCAGAGACTGGACGACATCAGAGACTGGATGGGGAGACCAGTGGAGGAGTGTATGGACGTTGCCCAGGTGGAGAGCGGTTGTGCATGCTGCGTCCATGGTCCCCGACCCTCAACATTGAGGATGGGACTAGACTAGAATGAATGTGAGCATGAATGTTTAGCCAATGTCAAGGGTGCACCCCGCCTAAGGCCCATAGTTGAAGGTAACCAAAATGGAAAAAGCAGAAGAAAATTAAAACAATAGGCCCTCTGCAGGTGTTAGAATAGGGGACTAAAAACAGCCCATCATTATAATCAGGACACAAGGTTAGCAAATGGTCATCAAATCCAACATAATTATGACATTTATCAAACCCAATTTTACACATTCAACTTTCTAATCTCACACCAAAAGCCTGCTCTTCATCCAGATGCCTGCACTCCATGGCCTTGTGATACACTACACCTCCTTGAGTTCCCACCCACTAAACAGTGAGACCTTGCAGCTGTTGGATGGGTTTGGGACGACAGGGAGTTTCCACCAGAGCGAGTCCACTCACAGCTCCCAGGAACTGTATCTACGGGAGTGAGACCTCCCCATGTTCAGTCATTTACAAATCTACTGTCCACAAATGACCCCCGAGAGTCAGTCCAATGAGTGGTGTAAGAATGTGATGTGAAGTCTTGGTTTAGATCTGGTTTAGACCTGGTTTATTTCATGTTTAGTTTTTGGTTTAGCATCTGGTTTAGTCCTGGTTTAAAACAGGTTTATTCCGGCTTAGTCCTTGTTTGATCTTGGTTTAGTCTGGGTTTATTTTTTAACCCTGGTTTACATCCGGTTTAGTCCAGGTTTAAAACTGATATAGTCCTGGCATAGTCCTGTAGTTTTTAAACCAGTTTAGTTCAACTTCTGGCATAGTTATAGTTTAAAAGTGACCTAGTCCTAGTTATGACCTTGTTTAGCCCTGGTTTATAAATGCCTTAGTCCTGACCTGTCTGGGTTTGGACTTTCGTTTGGAGCTGTTTTAGTTCTCTATTCATCCCTATTGTCTAAAACCGAATTCAAACTATAGTCTGTCCCAGTAACCACAGGTCTTAGGCGAGGTGCAGCTGCCAGTTTTTGGGCTGACAGAAAGACATAAACTGACAGACAGCCATTGACAATCATATTTATTCATTGAGGTCACTATACACAGTACATTCAAGTTTTTGGACAGTGAAAGGAAGCTGGAGAGAACTTACAGTAACATGGAGAGGATATGCAGACTCACTTAACTTCCTCTACTAGTGACCCTTAGCAGTCGTATCCAGGGGTCCTTCCTCTGTGAACTGGAGCATGGAGTGGGAGTGAGATCGGCGGAGAAAGTTGTTTTTGTCTCGTGAGCAACAGGAAGCTGTGTACAGAACGGGTGGGTAAACATTGGAGGGGATACATAAAATGATCTAGGGGTTTTTTACTCTGGGATTAGGACATGTTTTTTTTTTTTTTTTTTTTTTTGCGAAACTACAGTAACCCAAGAAGGCCAGAACCAAACTACAGTAGCCATAGAGGGTCAAAACACAAGAATCAAGTGTCTAAATAGGATTACACAAATGTTGACCACCACAATCTTAAAGGACATTTTGTTGTTGAACGTTTAATCAATTTCTAGTTTTCTAGGATTTGTAAGGAATTTTGATCCAGATAAGGAGATAAATACATTTTGTCTGGGCATCTATTTTTTGTTTTTAACCATATTACGCCAATTCAGAGGTGTCCAAACATTTTTCACTGAGGGCCACATTGTCAAAAAATTATACAGAGGAGGGCCATGGATTAACCCGATTTTGCTTCACAATGAAAGCTTTCTTTTAGTTGGATTATGTAGGTAAGTCTGAGGGCCACAAAATATTGCTCTGTGGGTTCCCCGGACCATATACAGGCAGTAATGTAAAGATCTCCTCCTGTTAAATATTCTCTAATTTCTCCCTTTAACATGCCCAAAATAAGTATATTACATTCAAATTAGACCATTAACCACATACGAGCTAACAGGCTAACAAAGTCTCTCCATACGCTAAGGCTAACAGTGCTCAGAGCTAACAGTTATTAGCCTGTTCAATGGTGACGTTTTGAGTTCAACAAAGATACAAACAAGTGCTGAACATGTGTTATTGAGCTAACGCAGGCTAATGCTAAAAGTGAATTCAGATACCTTCCTCTTGAGCTTGACAAAGGCTAATACCTGGCAAAGCAACAGCATGTGTTAGCCATGCATTCTTTATCAAAGCTGTCTGCCAGTGCTACAGGGTTAAACATACTATAAAAAAACCCTCAAATATCATACAGCCCATTGCAGACTGTTGTTTTATTAGCACCCACCACTGACCATCATCTCTGCAGAGACACAAGAGACATGGATGGTTAGTCAATTAGGACAGTTTTGATAAAAGATTCATAAGTCATCCCCTTGGCTCCCCGACAGACATGCATGTTTGTAGGGGACGGTTGCCGCGGTGACGTGGGGACACACTGCTGTAAGTTTGTGTACATTGGGGCCACGTGTGTTTTCAGTGCAGTAGCTATTGATGTCAGAGTGGTGTTTTTAGAATAAACACGACCGGTGCTAGAAGTATGTACAGTCATCACAGCAGCGCCCACACTAGGGATAACGGCCAGTATATGACAAGTATGCTCTCGTTCTGCCGTTACGAGATTGGAATAACTTTATTTGTTGTTACCTGCAAGGAAATATTACCAATACATGACAGTATAACATCATAGAGTAGCTCTTAAGATGATGATTCATAATAATAATTATATAGCTAACTACCATCGTCATATTTCAGCAATTATTGATTAATTAATGGTTTATAACATAAGTTTAAGTATTTAACAATATTTAGGCTATATTTGTAAAAGTAAAAAAAATCCACATTTGGCCCAATATTTGGTCCATAAGTTAACTCAAGCTCAAAAGTATTCATGTCTGTATGGTTTATGATAACAATTGGGTGGCAGTGGCTCAGGGAGAAGAGCAGTTTGCCCCCTACACAAAAGGTTGGTGGTTTTATCCCGGCAGAGTTCACACTTCCCTTGTGTCCTTGGGCAAGACACTTTACCCACCTTTCCTTTTAAATAATGTTGTGTTTCTGGGGTTGTGGTTAATGGTCAAAGAAGGCATGGTATAGTTCCCATGTCAGTCTGTCCCAGGACAGATGTGGACACAGAGTTAGACAATGCATTCAGAGGTTTGGCTGTGTTCAATTCAACATTATACTCATACTGTGATGTAATATTGAAACACCTTAGTTAATAATAATTACTAAAATGAGGTCATTTATATTATAATAATGGGTTCAATTTATACTGCGTTTTTCAATGCCATACGGTTTTGTCCATCATTCATACCACAATCACACACTGGTGGTGACAGAAGCGTGGCTGCCATGGTGCATCTCCGGCCCCTCCAACCACCACCAAACACCAACCACACAACCACATTCCTGCATAGACAATGTAGGTTGAGTATCTTGCCCAGGGACACAACAGCAGTGTGTGCTTGGGCAGGGAATTGACCCGGCGACCCTCTGATTGCGCCCTTTATATTCCTCATATCTCACTTTGTTCCTATGGTTTTTACTTCTATCTATCAACAACCTGACCCTTTAGACATCCTCTGCACATAAAACTTAAATGATTATTCAGGTAATGGTGTGAGAAATGACTTCCTGTTCAAGTTCCAACACAGACTCAAGCAAAATGGGACATACCAAACTTCCGCTCTCTCTAGGATTCTTCAAAGTTTCTCATCAAACGAGAATGACAAATTGCTGGAAGTGTTCCCATACATGTCTGTTTTTGTTGGATACAGTTTCATAAGCCAGTACAGAACAGGTATAAATCAGGACTAAAACAGAAAGCAGGGCAATGCACTTCAAACAAGGTCTAAACCAAGACTAAAGACCAGAGAATGGTGTAAAACGGGATTAAACCAGGGTCTAGGTCCAAAACAGATCTAAAGTATTGTAAAATCAGGTCAAAACTGGGACTAAACCAGATCTGAACCAGGGTAAATTAGAGTTAAATCAGGACTAAACCAGATGTAAACAAAACAGATAACAGGTCTAAAACCATGACTAAACCAGGGCTAAAACACATGGGAAGCATCATACCAGAGCTAAATCAGGCATAAACATAAAGTTAACATAAACTAGGTCTAAACCGGGTGCAAACAAGAGATCATCTGGCTCTAATGGTAAACCAGGACTAAAAAATAGTGAACAAACCAGGACTAAACTAGAACCAAACCAGGGCAATACTAGGACTAAACAGGGACTAAACCAGGACTGAACCAGAAAAGTGTGTACATCTGGATCAAACCAGGGTTAAACTAGGGCTGCACCAGGGCTATACCAGGACAAAACCAGGTAAACAAAGACTAAATCAGAGGTGTAAATCTGACACTAGGTCTAAAACCAGGACTAAACTAGGGTTAAATCACTAGGGAGGCATTAAACAGGACTCAATCAGAGCTAAAGCAGGTATAAAGTTAAAGTTAATATAAACTAGGTCTAAACCAGGTGTAAACAAGGGATAAACTGGCTCTAATGGCAACTATAAACCAGGCCTAAAGAACAGTGAATAAACCAGGCCTGAACTAGAAACCAAAAACCGGACAAAAATGCGGTCTAAACCAAAGAATGGTGTAGACCAGTGGCTCTCAAACACTGGATCAGGACCCAAAAGTGGGCCACCATAGTTTTAAAATGGGTCGAATCCCTGCTGGAGGAGGAGTCGTAGGCACAGAATGGCAGCCACGTCTCTGTCAGTGTGCCCAAGGGCAGCTGTGGTTACACTTACCACCACTGGGTGTGACTGAGGAGTGAATGAATAATGTCATTGTAAAGCATTTTTGAGTGTTGTGAAAAGCTCTATATGAAACCAATGCATTAGGGAAGATAAAAATGAAAAAGACCAACAAAAGATGACCTAACAGTGTGGCACCAAACAACAACATGGGTCACAATAATTATGGCCACAATATGAACCCCTTTAAAAAAAAGTGTAGACCAAGGCTAAACCAGGACTTGTCATTTCCTGTACACAGTATTTTATATACAAACAATCTTCTTCTGCTATCTTGGTAATCCCTACAAACACCCCCCGAGGAGAAACAAACTTTTAGCTAAAATATGCTGGCCTTGTTGAACTCTTTTCAACAGCTGATATTGTTGAATGTCTTTGCATTTTTGAGTGCTGCTGGAAGAAGGAAGTGGATTGCGTCTTGTTAGATCTTGCCCTCAGAAGTATGTCTTAAGTAAGTTATGCCTCCAGGTGCAATTAAACCGGAACATCAGAATATAAACAGCACTTTTTCCACTTCAGGTAATGCCTTTCCCAATATGGCTGCCAAACCCACTGACTGTAATCTCTTCTAGGGCCAAAATTGGTGTTTCCTGTGTCATCATTGTGGACTTTAGAGACAGTTTAGGATGGGTATAAAAGAGCATTCATAATTGGATATCTGTCTTCACTTGTAAGGTCACCTCACATGCATATATAAAGAATAGAGCTTTGTTTTATGACAATGGGGTCTATATGACGGGAAGCCTCAAGGACAGCTATATATATTTTTACAGTCACTTTGATATGAGGAGAACATTGATTGCATCCACTTTCAATATTGCACATACGAGAGATCAAAGAAGAAGCCAAATAATGCAATGCATACAGTAATATGGTCAGATGACAATCTGGTGGGCAGCTGTCATTATATAGTTTCTAGTTCCATCATCATCATCATCATCATCATCATCATCATCATCATCATCTAAATTTGCCATAGTCTGTCAGTGGGTGCATCCAAGTGTCTGCTCTTGTCCAGGGTGTACCCCGCCTGAAGCTCATAGTAGTTGGGAAGGGACATATGCACCCTTTAAAATGTTCGTCATATGGAATGTTCAAAATTCCAGAATGGAGGCGACTGGAGCAAAAGTGAGTTAAATTTTCAAAAAAGTAGGATTTGTGGTGAGGGATAGAATCATTCTGAGCATTTATTGACAAAAACAATGTGGTCATCAACATTTCTGTAAGGACTTGTCCAGGAAAACCTAAAAATCAAGAATGTGGCCTCCAGCCAAAAGTCTAAATTCACTAATATTTCCTAACCAGGCTCTGACATCATCTACATGTAGCAGAGTGGTTGTCATTTGCCAAAACCATCTAAATTTGCAATATTTTGTGGCTGATGCTAATTTCTCTATTGAAAATGTATTAGAGTCTTGCCTCCAGTTGCATCCATTCTGGAATTTAGAACTTTCTGATTACAAACTTTAAAGGGTCTATACTATCATCATCCAAGCCTAATGTTCTTTTTTGATTTCCAACTCGAGGTTTCAAAAATACTTTTTTTTTCAGGCCTACAATTGACTGCTCATTAGAGGTTTGAAGGGGTTCAGCTGGAATGTGTACTCACATAAACTTCCACTATGCAGCATGACCAAAATGATGGCATCTACTCTCTTTGTGACAATGAGATTTTAACACATGATAAACTGCTGTTCACGGGAGTCTTCACTTAGACGATTCACATTATGATAGAGGTTCTCTCACACCTGAATCAAGCTCCACAGGATCGAGACTATTGCATCAAATCCACCAACGGTTAGTTTATTATTGTGTTTTCAGAAACCTGGGAAAAAGAATCGAGGAACTGAAAAGGATTGAGTAACAAAAAAGGACTAAGCAACCTGGCAGTGAAAGTATGCAATGGTACAAAACACCATTTCTTTCTTGAGCCGTCAATGGGTCTTGCAGAAAAAAGCCCAAAAAATAAGAATAATCTGGAAATAACTTCTACAATCATCTTACTAAAAAATAAACACATTTTCAAACCTATCAAAAACATAACAGGGTAGTTTATTGGTAGGTTGGTAGTTCAATCCCCACTGAAAAACGTGTGGCTAAGAACTATCTTACCTCCTTCAATGTGTGGATTGAAAGAATGGACTTGGGTATCTTGAAAAGCGCTGTCTAAATCGATTTCATTATTATCAGGAAGCTTTTTGGATACAATTAATATACAATTAGATATATTTAGGAATTTACTTTTTCTTCGTACAAAAAACTAAATCTAGTGAAACGACTGTCTATGCGTACACAATTTTGATCACTAGAAGTCTATGGTAGGGCAACTGAAATTAGGGGTGCTGGGCGATTTAGTAAAAATATAATATTCTGTTTTTGTTCAGATGAAGATCACAATTTTGATTTTTTTCACAATTTTAGTTGATTTTATATTTTTTGTCTTAACTTCTGCTATCAGTGTCTTCAGAAAACCTTTTTTTACCTCCAATATATCCAGTGTACAACATAATACTTGATTGAATAAACGCACTGTATCACAATTCAACCATCTTCCCAGATTTATTCCTCTCTCTCATATTTACATTTTTTGTTAAGATTGATGATAGCCAGTCTTCACATGCATCCCCATTAGTGCGTAAAACGGTAGATAATTGTGCTCTGCTGTTGTGGCGTGGATCACATTACTAGTTATGGATCGTCATGACCATAGATCAATGATGGTGGCCCCTGAGGTGAACACCATTAGAACGGCTGACGATCAGCTGCAAATCTATAGCAACGATGGATTAACATTACAGACATGAGTAACACAATATTATGGTTTTGGTGTACTGTTAGCTAGCCCGGTTAAGGTGTCAGTGTCTATGTGATAACCCTGGTATCTCTGCCTTTCCCACAATTGGTATAGTGATATGAAGTTATCTGTGTTAATCTGTGAAGCTCGTGATACAGTGCATTCCTTAATGTCTGCTCTTCACTGTCATTTTTACTGTAACAATGCCAGAGTTCATATTCATAATAGTATTATGATGAACATTGGATTGGATGTACCGAAAATACAAACTCAACTCAATATGAAAACTCTAATCTTGGTTTAATAAAGTCGGAATATTATATTTTTTCCATATATCTCACCCATATCTGTCATCATCCTAGATGGGCAAATCCTGCATTTTCTGACCAAGATCCTGGCTTAAAATCTGGAAAGACACACCTACTGCTCCTGAAAGATTGCATTGAAGGATGGGTCAAATGCAAAGGATACCGGAACAGTTTAGCTCAGTCGATAGAGCGTGCCGCCCATATTTGGAACTTAGCTCGCCCAGCTGTTGTGAGTTCGAATCCGGCTCATGACAGGTTAGCACTTAACACTTTATTGCCCCTGTAGTGAAATTAGTCCTCTGCATTTCACCCATCCTTCAATGCAACTGAAGCAAACCGTCTGGAGGACTGGGCAGCCTTAGTGCAGTGCCCCGCGGACCCATCTCCAGATCTTGGAGCCAGGATCTTTGTCAGCATGTACCTAGCTGGAGGATTAAATTAATGCACATGCTTTGGGTCAGAGTACCCAGAGGAAACGCACCCAGACACGGGGAGAAACATGCAAACTCCCAAAAAACGGTGCCGGGACTCGAACCAGGTGTAAACAAGGGCTAAACCAGGCCTAAGGGCTAAACCAGGCCTAAAGAATAGTGAATAAACCAGGCCTAAACTAGAAACCAAATCAGGGTAATACCAGGTTAAAAACCGGACAAAAATGCGGTCTAAACCAGAGAATGGTGTAGACCAGTGGCTCTCAAACACTGGATCAGGACCCAAAAGTGGGCCACCAAAGTTTAAAAATGGGTCGAATCCCTGCCGGTGGAGGAGCCGTAGGCACAGAATGGCAGCCACGCCTCTGTCAGTGTGCCCAAGGGCAGCTGTGGCTACACTTACCACCACTGGGTGTGACTGAGGAGTGAATGAATAATGTCATTGTAAAGCATATTTGAGTGTTTTGAAAAGCTCTATATGAAACCAATGCATTAGGGAAGATAAAAATGAAAAAGACCAACAAAAGATGACCTAACAGTGTGGCAAAAACAAACAAACAAAAACATGGGCCACAATAATTATGGCCACAATATGAACCCAGACCTTCCTGCTGCGAAGCGATTTGCTGTAACCACTGCACCACCTTACTCATTCTTCCTGGTTTCCAATCAATAAAAAGCCAAAAATGGGCAAAAATATTTTTAGGACAAAATTTGTCTGCCAAGACATAAATACACTGTAATATACTGCACTCTGAACAAGTGTATGTCTTATAGTATTTTTTTAGTTTTTGTATTTATTGTTATATATTATTTTTTTCTCAGATTCATCTATGCTTGGATTTGCTGGGGCCTGCAGCATACCTTTACAATATTCAACTTTTGTCAATAAATTCAACATGAAATCTATATCAATGGTGAATTAACATTACTGACAGCTGTAACACAAGACGGTTCTGATGTCTTCGAGGAGTGCTACGTCTGTTTGAAAAAGCCAGCCCTGTTAAAGATGGTCGAGGTTCTCACATTGGGGAGAAGAAGAGGTTTACCAGCTCTGTTTAAAAGTGCAGAGTGTAAATTCAGGTTCCCGTGACAGTTTTACAGGCCTATTGTTGCCCTTTGTAAAAAACCAGTGGGTTTGTAGGGTCGTGAATCAAGTGGAGGAAGCCTTATGTGACTGATGGAGAGGGCAGACACAGGCTGGACACTCACTGACAACAGAGGTGTATTTCTTTGGCTGCAACTGCTGCATTCAGGGACCTATAGGAGATAAATAATGCTGGCTGATGAATATCTGTCAACTATGTAAAATGTAAAAGATAATGTTCTGAAATTGAGATAGGGCTGTAGATTTAATGGTCCTATATTATGCTTTTATTTGCACATTTCACAGTCTATTTTGGATACATTAAGGTTATTATACTTTATACCATTATACTTTTTGATAGATATACTTTTACTTCTTTTGGGATGTAAACAAAGCCTTGACACTCTCACAGTCGAACACACATCTCAAACATACCCGAATTTAAACAAAACACAACTTCAGGTCATCCATTATCAGAAGGTTCACAGCACAGTTCTTAATGTTGTTTTGTCCTTGGGCAAGACACTTCACCTCTGTTGCCTGAATATATGAATGTGTCTGCGATTGTAGTTTGATTGTAGTGTTTGATGGTGGCCAAACAAAAAGACCACCCTTTCTTTCAGTCTGCCCCAGGACAGCTGTGGCTAGAAAAGCATCACCAGTGTGCAACGGTGGTGTGAATATGGCCTCAGTTGTAAAGCAGTAGAAAATAAATGAATGAACATGTAGCTTAAAATTGAATGTACTCAATGTGTCTGTCAAACTCACATGACATGGGACAATGAATGAATATGATAAGATATTCTCAAATTTTCAGCCTTCCCAAGCCTTCTTCAGCCGCATATAGTATTCTGCATAGTTCCCTTACATCCTTTTCAGCTGCACGGATGACCTCGTCTGACTGTTGATAGTTGCCCTGATAGCAGATAAGACATAGTAGTTTTAAGGTAAGCATAACATTGTGGGTGCTATCTTTGACCGATAAAGAGAGGGGATGTGGGAAGAAGAGGATGGCTGTAGATGAGATGAGATATGAAGTCTGTTTAGATTCATAAACCAGGTCTGTTAGAACCCGCATGTTAAAGACAGGTAGGAAGATGTATAGCCTTTTTATGAGAAAATACATGTG
The DNA here is from genome assembly GCA_036025475.1 of Philypnodon macrostomus. Classification (NCBI taxonomy): domain Eukaryota; kingdom Metazoa; phylum Chordata; class Actinopteri; order Gobiiformes; family Eleotridae; genus Philypnodon; species Philypnodon macrostomus. The sequence goes on from JAVQKC010001746.1 coordinate 24,371, forward strand.
GAGGATATGTTGACATGTAAACAAATGCACAGATATGGGAAGAGTCAGTCTGTGTGGTTGAACAATACTGACAGAGAAGAGAAATACTGCAGATAATTTTAAAGAGGGTTAGCACTTCTACCTCTTTCCAATGAGGCTGTGGGTTCAATTCTCTGGCTATCTGATACAAACTCCTTGTGTTACGGTGGGTTCTTTCCAGCTTCTTCTCAGCGTTCCAGACTTGCATGTATAGAATACTCCAAATTTCCCCCCGAAAAATTAATGGTTATATGTCAGTGTGTCGATAAAAGTCAGCCTTGCAACTCACTGGCCATTGTCCAGGGTTCACTCCACTTGAAGCCCATAGTTCCTGCATGGGATTTTCCGACTACCTGTGGCCCCCTAGTGAACATACACAGAATCTATCCCACTCGCTGAATGGTCACTCGCTTCCCCATTGGCTGTATCTGTTTTCTGGACACATATGTTTCACTTAGTGTCCCTCTATATAATAGTTGGATTATGTATGTATAAACCCATGTAGGCCAATTGAGGGCCACAAAAATTGCCTCAGCGACTCAACATCACCAGAGCATCCCTTGTCCCTAGTGAACTCTGGACCTCCTTTAGGGTCAATAGGCTCTTTCTGCCCCCTCCCCCTCCTTCTTTATCTCCATTCGGTTTGATCCTCGGAGGTCATTAACCCAACTAACTGTTTGTCCACTCACAAAGGCAAGAGCGTTTCAAGGCATCCATTTTCCTTCAGTTGCCTAAAGAGGAGCTAACTGGCATTTCAGGACTTACAAGCATTTCAACAGCTTGCTTTTTGTGTGAAGGTGTGTGTCTACGTGTGCATTCTTTAGGCAGGGTTGGGTACCCTTTGGAGGCTTCTTCTCGAGTCAATATATCAAACTCTGACATCATGAAAACGACTTAACTTCCGACTTGCTTGCAAACGTGCCTGGGCCCGTCAGCTGGGTGAGCATGAGTTAGGTAATTCAGAGCGAGGGAGTGGGAGAGAGGGAGAGAGCGAGAGAGGGAGAGAGAAAGTTGGCGGATGAGAAAATGAATTTTGTTGAGAGGTGTGAAGGAGCCGGAAAGACCATAATAAATCTAGGGGAGGTGAATGTGTGGCGTTGACAGGAAATAGTATTGTTGGCAGTGTTGAAATGATATGGTCTAAACAGGAAGCAAGTTCAGTTGAAAAATGGCCGACTTAGTGGTGGTTAGTTAACTGATCTATTTGTCTTTGCCAGGACCATATAACTCTAGCCCTTACAATGGGCCAGCACTGTTGACGATAAGCACATAGTCCATATCTCATTATGGGTGTCTTCTGAGTCAATTGTTTGTTATTATTAGGGGCAGGGGTAATATTTTAAGGGCTTGACATAAGCACAATCCAACACCATCTAACACTGACTGGTCGTTTTCAATTCTGGCCAACTTTATTCTCACTAGCCACTGTAGCTTACTGTATTTTAGAGGTTCTCCTGATGTCAATACAATAAAACAACACATTTATTAACATGCATACAAAAAGATAGAATTGATGCTAACACTTTATTTGACATAGCCCCTAACTACATTGTATCTACCTAACCCTAACCCTAACCCTAACCCTAACCCTAATCCAAACCCTAACCCAAACCCTAACCCTAACCCTAACCCTAACCATTCTGTAGGTACAGTGTAATTACTGTTTGTTACACAGTGTATTATATTGTACTTAATGAGGTAGATACAATGTAGTTAAGGGCTATGTCAACTAATGAGTTGATTTCTTTGCTAGTGAAAACACTAATTGGCTGCTAACTGGTAAGTGAGCAGTGCCATTTAGATTTTAATTATCCCCAAAACTAATATTCACTCAGTCATTCATTCTATTTTCTTGCAGGTTGTGGGTGGCCAAAGTGTAATCCCTGCAACTATGGGCCTTAGGTGAGATACAACATGGATGATGTTTCGTTAGTTGCAGGGATGACACACAAACTGTTATAGGCCAACAACCTGAAGTGGTGCTACCGTTACGCAAAAGTAGGCGGCTGCTTATCACCAGTTTTCCCTTTTCTCTGTGTGGTTAAGCCGTCTGGGTGCAGGGGGCAGACAAATCAAGACAATTTTCAGGCAGGACTCAAAAGCAACAAATACAGAGGGTCCCCGTCCATGTCCACCTTGAGCCCCCAAACTGCTAAATCCACCACTGCTTACAATTAGAGATTGTATAGTTACCCTGGACCAAAATTCTGCTTGCCGAGAGGAGGGAGCGCTGACCACTCTGCCATTTCTACAATTGTTTATGGTAGAAATAGTGTGTGTGTGTGTGTGTGTGAGTGTGTGCGTGAGTAGGTGTGTGTGCGTGTATGTGTGCGTGCTTGTGTGTGTATATGAGTGTGTGCGGGTGTGTGTGGGTGTATGCGTGCTTGTGTGTGTACTTGTGTGTGCGTATGTGTGTGTGGGTGTGTGTGTATGAGTGTGTGCATGAGTAGGTGTGTGTGCGGGTGTGTGTATGTGTGTTTACATGGGCGGGTGTGTGTGTGTGAAGCAGAACCATTATATAATTAGATCTTAGGACACAGTGTAACAGCTTTGTGAGTGCTGTATAATTAGTCATCCAAACAAAATTAATTTTCCTTAACCGCCTTAACTGTGACCCACTTATGCACGTTCATAGGGAACCCAGTAAAACATATAAGTAATAGTCAATGATTATAGTAATTACATGTTAAATAGACTGTCTAGTCGAATTTTGTGTTATGTAATGCTTCACTGTGCATGCATGCTCTCTCCTGGCCAGTCACGACTAACTCTTTTTCTCCTATATAGAAAGATGTTAGTCTGGTCTCTCGTCGATTGCATTCAATTTCAAAGGCGGAGAATACCGATGTATAGTAAACCGATCAGAAACACCAGACATGACTCTAAAAAAAACACACACGCACGCAGCCTGATGTTAACAATGAAGTCACATTACAAAAATGTGTATATGACACAGACAACGAAACCCGTCACATCATGGCTCGTGATTGGTCCGTTTGCAAAATCACAGAGAAATGATTCGCTGTGAGCAAGGAACCAGACCCTCCACTTTTGTTATGCCACTCACTGGCCACTTTATTAGGTAGACCTGTTCACTTGCTTGTGAGCTCACATAGACAAGCAGCCTATGCACATCAGGCCAGTGGATTTAGTCATGCACATATGAGCTCAAGACAAACCTGCAGAAATACCAACCAATAAATAAATAAATAAATAGGGACGGTGGCCTCATTGGAGTATTTCATGAATTGATGAGCTGTTGTTTACAGAGAATAATTTTACAAAAATTCCGTATCCGGTGAGTGGCTGTTCTGCGGGTGAAAATGCCTAGTTGGTGTTAAAGGTGTCATGAAGGCTAGTTAGGTGCAGTTAATCATGGCGTCACTAATGTTACGTAACCCTACTGTTTGGTCATCTGTATAATAATAGTTTGGCTATAAATAGGAGTTGTTTTTGTCTGTCAGATTTTGGATAAGTGAATAAACAACAGTTTATGTGGTAAATTAACATTGGCTGACCTTGTGTAGCAGATCTGTGGACATTGACGTTGAGTCGTAAAGCAAAGCCTTAAACACATACAAACACTTCAAGGTCGTAAAAATCAATGTGTGCATCTAGAACCTGGTGGTCATTTATCAGGCACTGTATATATTATCATTTGAGATGTGGGAATGTGCAACATAAAAGTGGTATAATAGAGGGAAAAAAGAATCAGTAGTCAATTTCATCCTTGACTGATGCTGAAGATGGCCTTTAGTATTGTATATTGACCTCAATGATAGATGCTGGGTATAAATACACATATGTTTAATGATGGTTGTTAGTGAAGTTTATGTTCTGTGGGTCAAATGCTAAATAACCAAAGAGAACAGATATTGGCTTAGCTTTCCTACTTATTAAGTTTTTTTTACAGTGATATTTCAACTTACAGGGTTTTACTGCCGTATCATCCCTAGCCTGTTCAGTGCAATAACTCTTTTCCCAATTACATCAGCGAAATAACGATTATGGAATCACGTTGGTCCGTGTGATCCTGCATGTGAACGCAATAACTCAAAAACAAATCGTCAGATCAGTTTCAACTTTTGCACACAGGTACATACCATAAAGACGCAGAACTGGAGTGATTTTGGTACTTCTACGATGAATAATAATTGGGTAATTAATGAATTGCTTCCCTAAACTGTGAACACAATAACTCAAAAAGGCTTTGTCGGATCTTTTTCAAATTTTCTAGATAGTATTTCATTAATACGCTGAACTGGAGTGAGTTTGAATTGAATGAATTAGTGTATATTTAATGTGCAAAGGCAAATTACAGAGGTCAAATAAAGAATGCCTCCCCATGTTTATGACCCCTATGGGACCCTGGACACACTTATTTTGGCAGAGAGCAATGAGACTTGGTGATTCTCCACTACCACTACTCAACACCCCCACCCTTAAAACAAACAGGTTAATATGATGTCAGTTACCTCTATAGCGCCCCCTATAGACTTTTGTTCCGGCCCCAACACAAACGTGTGTAAAAATACAGCCTATATTCTCCAGAGCAGGCGCTAGAGGTGTCCCAGGTGTCTTCATGAATGTGGAGGTCGAGCGTTTGTCTCCCTCTGGTGGCCATCCTCTGCTGCTGCACCACACCCACAGCCTCCATCAGAATCAGAATGGTGTGTGTATAGTGTCATGTTAGGAGATCTCCAAAGTCTTCAATATAAAGATGATACAAATAATAAAAACTACACAGAATTACGGAGTATCCAGGATACAGATGAACTGAGTTAAGATGAACTCATACACTGACTGGGTGTATGGTAAAGTAACATCGAATTATATGGTTGTTGTAGTAACTGTAAATGCATATATGACTGTAGCACTGAATCCTTTTGATTATTATACTTAATAACGTCATAAACAAACCAATCTACAGCCAGCACTAACCACTAACACTTTACACAAGATATTGAGGTTACTTCAGTACATTTCAGAAATACTCTAAAGCACATTTACTCAGTTACATTTACTCAGTTACATTTACTCAGTTACATTTACTCAGTCACATTTACTAAGTTACATTTACTCAGTTACATTTACTCAGTCACATTTACTAAGTTACATTTACTCAGTCACATTTACTCAGTT
>JAVQKC010001766.1:0-14136 GCA_036025475.1 Philypnodon macrostomus
TAAGGTCCCATTGGTAACAGTTGTAGCACGTATGGGCAGACGTACGGGGCAGACGTACGGGGCCGTTTTCGCCGATATACACCTTGCTGTCGGGGACGACAGCACAGGCCTAGTTAAAACAATATATTGGATTAAAATAATCATCCACTAATTTATTAACTGAATAATCAAGCAGTAATTAAGCCTAAGCAGTACAAAAAGTATATACATTTTGCCTTTAACATGGAAAACCCTTCTTTGTCTGTAAATATGCTCTATACAGAAGTTCTCAGATGGTACAGTTTTAGCTTCACTGGTTCAAATTTTGTAAAAAGTCAAAAAAAATTTGACAGATTAATCGATCAAATTAATTATCACACATGCTAATTACAAAAAGAGCTAACGTAAAAGAAACACTAAATAAGTCCATTGTGTAGAGGGTATAGTTTTTCTCTGTTGTTGTAGACTGTAGTTATAGCTTATTTTTTACAATAACCATAATAATGACAATCAAATCTCACTATACACAAAAGCTATACACAATTTTGTAAGATAATACAAAAATATCTCGTCAGCATGTACCTGACACGTGTTGGGAGGACAGGGGACCTTTGGAGGATTCATGCTACACTGCACATGATACAAGCAGGACCATATGGCTGCTGATGGATCCAATATAGAAATCTCATAAGTGTTTCATACATGCTGGCTCCTGCCTGTTTCCTCTTTAGGACATGGCTTCTGGGGCTATGTACTGGACACGGCCATTTGCTGCCATTAGAAAAGAACCAAAAAATGCTGCCAAATATACACACCACCGCATGCAATATCCAGTTAAAGGATGTTCCCCATAAACCGGTGAGATGAGGCAGGAGCCGGTTCAATTTGTGTGAAGACAATCAATACATGCACAAACAGGGACTGATTGGTTATCTACTGCTTACTGATCTGCACTTAACGATACACTCACTGGCCACTTTATTAGGTAGGCTTTAAGCCTAACGTTGTAGCCAGCCTGCTTTATGTTTTGTCAATTTGTGAGCTCAGAGATGGTCTTCTGACATTGATGATCTTAATTTTGTAACCATATAAATATTCTTTGGTGAAGGTCAAAAATAAGAAATGATGCATATGTACATCCAAGGTCATTTTGGTCTGTTTTGAGGAATTTTTCGGGCACTTTTCAGCAATTTTCATTTTTAGCCAAATTGGACTTGAACAACAGCCATGGTAAATATTTCTGAATGTCACTTTTTGAGCCCAACTTGTAAAGAATAAGAAATGATCCCCCGATATGTATATCCAAACAGCCCAAATTTGACCCCAGATGACAGTCGCAGACTTGTTGAAAAAGTAAATTTTTCTGAATGTCACTTTGTGAGCCTAAACTGGTCAAAAATAGGAAATGAGTCCAAAAATGATACATCTGAGGATATTTTGGGCTGTTTAGAGACATTTTCTGGTATTTTTGAACAGTTTTCATTTTTGGCCAAATTTCAACCTGAACAGCTGCAGTCAATTTTTTCTAAATGTCAGTTGTTAAGCTCAAAATAGTAAGAAATGATCCCCCCAAAATTTATATCTAGGGGCATTCTGGGCTCTTTGGAGGCATTTTCTGGATTTTTTTTTTCCATTTGACATTTTTGCCCAAATTTGACCCAGGACGACAGCTGTGGACCTGTTGAAAAAAATCAAGTTGTCTTTATGTCACTTTCTGAGCCCCAACTGGTCAAAAATAAGACATTATCCCCAGAAACTTAAATCTCTCTTTAGAGGCATTTTTGGGAATTTCTTCAATTTTTGGCCAAATTTGACCCCTGACGACAGCTGTCAAAAAAGGTCATTTTCTGAATATCACTTTTTGAGCCCAAACTGGAAAAAAAAGAACTTATCCTCAGCCACAGCTGCAGTAACATAATCTGAATGTCAAAATAAGAAAGTATCCCTATGTATATTCAGATTAATTCTTGGCTGTTTGGAGTATTTTGGAGCATTTTTCATTTTTGGCCAAATTTGACCCTGGACAACAGCCATGGGCCTCTCTTTGAGCGGTGGTAGTGGTTCATGATAGCACAAAGAGGGCATGCAGACATCACAGAGAGTTTTAACCTGAAAGTCAAACTGACAGTCTCCTGGCTTAAGAGTGAGAAGCGTCAATCAGTCTGCCACTTTACACCATCTTCAACATATAGCCTGTGTACATTTTAGAGGTGTGTTGCTGAATACATTGAAGAACAGATTGTAACGTGCCTCTCAGTGGATCAGAACAGCACCTTGGGCAGATTAGCCTCCAGCTCCAGAATGATGGATCTATTAATGCTTCTAAAAAAACAGGGAGCAGTACAATACCCCGTCTGCACACTGTGCGGACTAAATCTCATTGGTAGCTTTCAACGAATGTATTTGAGGCCGTGTACGTGAAAGAGAATTCAGTGCACTTTGTTGTTCTAATAGAAGTCCATTATCATCCTAATCTTAGTAGTTATTTTTGAAGGCACAGGTTTCCATGTAGAGTCCTCACTAATCTTTGTGGCATGGTGTAATATTTCTGAGAATCTCTTTTATACATTGATTTTATATGCATAGTTGCCAAAAATGTACACAAATTGATAGCTCAAACAATGAAGACCCTACCATGTACTCTCTTAAAATGGCAACAACTAAATACAAGAGCATGTATTTCTAAATATAGTCCTCATCTTAGATGTTGATAATGATGTTCATGAAGTGGAAGAGAAATGTGTTGTGATGTGAAATGCTGCTGGCCAGGTTTGAAGCAGACAAATGCAGACTTAAGCTGTCCATACACCACATAGACTCCATCTAAAGTGGTCAGACTGGTTTTCCTTGCTTGTGTATGCTTACTGTGTTTTCTTTGAAATTGTACCAAAAAGATAAGCCCAGCCAGTAAAGGCAAGAATAACTGACAGCAGCACGATGTATGTTATTAAGTTTAAAAAATCATCACTTCCTGTTTCCTGTTTTGACAAATACCATTCAGAGCCTCCTTGGAATTGTCTTAGGCGCATGCGTAGAACAATTTATAGTCACCAATTCTTCTAACACAGTCATGTCCTTTGAAGGATGCCCGGGAGAGCCCAGAGTAACACGGGGAAGACATGCAGCCTCCACTCATAGACAGTGTGTATCAGCCAGCCCCATAGTAAAAGCTTGTATATGACACTAAGAGTATATTTGCATCCCACTGTTGAAGCTTCATACTCAATTTCCCCCGAATCACTGGTGAAAATGTAATAATGGACCTCATCATTTCAGAGTTTACCCTTCACTGTATTGTTTTGCTATTACTACAAAACCCATAACATATTTTGTTTAAATATATTTTTTGGCTTTATTTGCTAGGACAGAAGACTGACAGTAAACCAGGGAAAAGAGTGGGGAGTGTCATGAGCCGGATTCTGCCAGCTGGAACCTGTAGGCTCTGAATATGGGCCACATGCTCTACTGACTGAGCTAAACCCATAATAATCATATTTTGAATGAATTATTCTCAAACATCAACTTCTGCAGCTGTTGTGTTACATGTGGCAGAAATCTCAAAGATATTCATAAATAAACAGTAGTGATCTAAAAACAAGTTCAATAAATCCCCCTTATAATCAAAATAATCAAATTAACCAAACAATAAATGACCAGGGTTTAGTCTCCAGCTTTCTGTCTCAGAGTCGGCTGCTCTGTGTTCCCAGTTGGGTGTCCTGGCTATCGTAGGCCACTGTCCACTGAACTGTGTAGAGAATAGGTGGAAGCCCACAGGGAGAGACCACATGGACCGTTTGTCAAAACAGTGAGATTGAGCAAAGGCCCAAAACATGTCAGATTCCAAGCAGACTCAACGGGATGCAGGAAGACCATACAGATTTAGTGCTGATACCTTCATCCACCACCAACCTCAGCTTTATGGATTAAAGGTGTAGTCTGTAAATGTCCTGCAAGTAAAATGCACTGTGTGACCCTGTTCGATAATGTCAATTAGACCATCTGTAGTCTAAAGAGGTCATGGGAGGGACTTAAGTAGAACTTGACTACTATTGGTCAAAGGGTATCCCATAAACTGTTTGTTGTAGAGGCCAGGGGGGACTAAAGTAATAATACTAATAAAAATAATAATAAAATAAATAATTATTATGCCAGATTATGTAATTTACATCATAGAACAGAGTCAGATTATTTTTTTCCCCCAATTTTTTTTATTTCAGGAAACTTATCTTATATTAATGTATCACTACAAAATAATGTAAGTTTGCCTCTAAAAAACCCCCCAAAAAACTCAATTTATTTAGAGTGATCTTTATTCACCAATGAGACCAACCACGCCACCACACATTTTCATTGGATATCTGAGAGCAGCGCCTCCTTTTTTTGGGGTGAAAATTGAACAGAGGATGCAGAGGACGACGTTAAGCCCCGCCCCCGAGCTATGGGGTGGCCTACGGAAAATTGTCAGGGGTGCGGTTTTACCTGAACTCGGTTTATGAAAAAATGCCGTGCAGCCTGTGCCTAGAAAAAGCCTGACACATAACTCTGTAGCAGCTGGAGGCGTTCCCTCAAAAGCAAACTAAACTAAGAACACATTAAAAGACACATTCTTCACATACACACAGCTGCTAAACACTATGGGGGAGAAATCTGAACTAGAAGATCCACACTATATACATTTTCAGTCCATACATTTGCAATCTTCAGTGTGCTTTTAAGCTTAGATATTGTGCTAAACTATAACATCTGATATGTCAGTGGCGTACAGTTTACACTCAAATAAAAGTGTCTGGGGAGTACAGACCTACACAACTGCCCTTGGACTCACATGCGTACATCAGCTGAATATACATGTAAACCGTGTATAGCTCATTTATTTCAGTATGCATATGGATATGAGTGGCCTGTGAGCTCCAATGATTAATTACTTGTTTACTGGTGAGGAAACGCTCCCTCACCTCTTATTTAACCTTCTGCCTCTGAGCGCTCATTAGAGGAAATACTCACAAACACAGCCTCTGAAGTTAGCATTATTTGAATAATACCATTTGGGTAAGTGTTGGGAAAACCCTTGTTAGACAAAATCGACAATCACAAGAACAAATCAAGTTGGCTCCATTTTAATAGTCTATTGTAGAAGGGAATAATGGTGTCCTTGGATGACACTAACATAAAGGCAGTCAACTTACAAAGAGAATATAAATGTACATAGCCACAATATTTAACTGAACTGGGTTTTTTCCTATTGCAATATGCTTTTGTACTCCAAAACAGCTCATCCCCTTAGTTTTTGGTTTCAGGCAGTTGAACAACTTCTTAATTATAGCAGCGTTTTTTTGTAGCGTTTTTGGATGGCTGTGCTGCAGGGAGGTAAATCTGCAACTGACACATTCATCTTGAGAATTTCCCCGTATACCTGTTTATTATGAATTACTCCAGTGCTTCTAGAAAAATGAACCCCACAAAAACAGCCCAGACGACTCTGTCTCCAGTAAATGCCACACTTGAAACTCTCTATGAAAAAAATGGACCAAAACTGCTTCATGCTAGACGCTTCTTCAATAAACATAAATTATGATTCTTCCAAAATTATGATTCTTCTATATCTTTTCACATTATGTAAAAAAAAACTGAAATCCTGTGGTTAATGCAACTGTATTTAGTAAAAAAAAAAAGATTCTATGAACAGCTTGTACAGGATACTCTAAATCAGTATGTTGCAAGTGGAAAGGCTACTGTAGGGTAGATTAGGTGCATGCCCTCTCTCCCCCGCTTCCCATACTAACTAAAATACCATAATACATTTTCGATGGAGAAAATAACATTAGCCACAAAATCTTGCAAATGAAGATGGTTTTGACAAATGACAACCACTCTGCTACATGTAGATAATGTCAGAGGAACTTTTGACTGTACCTCACATTGTATGTTTGTTTAATGTACACATTAGTTAACAGGCTGGTGACAAAACTCCTAGTTTTTAGGTTTTTCTGGACAAGTCCTTACAGAAATGTTGATGACCACAATATTTTTATTGTATGCTCAGATTTATTCTGTCCCTCACCACAAACACTACTTTTTTATTAAGTGAACTCACTTTTGCTCCAGTCGCCTCTATTCTGGAACTTTGAACATTCCAAATGACAAACATTTTAAAGGTTCTATAACATGGTTGTCACGGGCCGGTCACGGGCCGGTCACGGGCCGGTCACGGGCCGGTCACGGGCCGGTCTAGTCCACTCCCGGTTTTACAGACGGCTACTCCCAATCCTGGGCCAGCACCACTCATTCCACTCCACCTTCCCTGCACTACGGGGCCTTCCCATCCGTAATCTGTACACCTGAGTCCACACCTGTAACCCATCTCATCTCAATCAAGCACAGTATTTCAGCTCCCTCTGTTTCCCCTGTCATTCGCCGGTTCTCTGGATCTCTGTGTAGCGTGTGTTGCGATTGAGTTCTAAAAACACCTCACCGTGACAATGGTAGAACTCTCACAAAAGTCTAGTTAGCAAAACACGGTCCTTCTAAATGACATATCTTCAATGTCAGCTGCCAGTGGATTTTTTGTGACATTGTTGCTTTATGGCTTTTGTCAATTTTGAGGGTTACAATTAATATGAATGAAAAATATGCCAGTAAAATCCATCTGAAATGGGCTTGGTCAAACATTGAGCTGTCTAAAGAGGAGATTCATCACTGCTGCTACTTAGAGATGTCATTAAAAAAATATAGTCATCAGTATGTCAACAGACAGACAACGGAGTCCAAACTGCACATGAGACCCAAAACCACAGAGCAGACACAACATACACATAACTGGTATAATATGTAGAGACTTACAAAATGGATGCTATGGTAACCCACTTTCACCAGGCCATATAAACCAGTTTTTACTTTACTATTTTTGCACAGGCCTGATTCCTTCTAACAAGCGTCCCCTCTCGCAGGTGCCGGAAAAAACACTGTATCTTTCTCTTTCTTGTTCTGAATTTATTATAGCGTCTTCAGAGCTGTTTGCCTGGCTGCCATCCACCCGTATATTTGGCGAAGTCTCTGCTCAGTTATATGATTTTTAACTGTAAAAGATTAACCACCTCACTGCCTCACGGTGTTTCTAATGAGGCAAGCTGAAGCTAATCAGTCAATCTGCTGCACCTGTGACAAAACCAGAATGTTTACTCACATTTGTATCCCCCGTCAAAAATCCTCTGCCCTCATCAACGTTTAAAGGGGACAAACTGCTCATTATCATTATCAATCATTCTGGGCTAACAAAAATATGACTTTTCTCTTATTCTTATACACAACACTTTACAAGATTAGCCTGATTGAACTGTCTTTTAAAAGCGAGCCAGTGCCGCATGTGGCTGTTACTGGCCAAGACCAGGGGCGGGGGGCATAGGCTAGTACAAACGATGACGAATAGGCCTCACGTGTTGGCTTCATGTATGAACTGAATTACATGGAACAGATAGAAAGCATTACTGGCCGAAAGGAGGCAATAGCTTCATGAAGGAGGCTGACTGAAATGTATGAAAACCATGGCATCATTTTTATTTTAAGGTACACACTTCACAAAATGCTTTCAACTTGTATAAAGAAGGACTAAACCAACACAAAAGGGCAAACAAAGGCTATACATATTTACAAAAACACTTAAAAGCCCAAATGAAAAACAAAGTATTTACTCAGATAAGCATTAATTAAACATGACCAATATTCAAATATACCCCTTAACATAAAGTAACTAAAGTTTGTGCCCTACCAACTACCCCCCTAATCAAGAAATGGTATGGTCCACTCATTCAAAACGAACACTATAGTCCTTTAGCATCCATTTGACTGAGTAACCCAGGAAAGTAAGCAGAATAAACAACATACTTGTACCATCAAATCCTGTGTGCTTTATTTTATAATCTGGTTAAACATATTATTAAAATATAGCTTCAGTTTTTCAGATATTATACTGACATGTAATGGAGGAAGGATAGCTCTATTACAATTACTACAATAGGGTTTCTTTTACTGTAGTGGTTGTTGATGGTCGGCACATGTCTTCTGAGCAGCTAACCTTCCAATCCTATAGGCCTACAAAAAATAATTTGGTTTCTGAATGACAAAAATAAATGTAGTCTATTTGGAAAGACAATAGATACTTTAGATAATAGATGCTTTGTTTGGCATTTGGCGGTGGTCAGAGGGGCCGTAGGCGCAGAATGGCACCCAGGACAGCAGTGGCTACAAGTAGCTTACCACCACCGGGTGCGACTGTGGAGTGAATGAATAATGTAATCTGTAAAGTGTCTTTGAGACCTACCCTGTTTTAAATAATGGCTACAATTCATAGCCAAGGTGTAGAGCAGTGGTTCTCACATGGTGGGTTGGGGACCAAAAGTGGATTGCCACAAGATTTGATTATAAATGTAAAATTTAAGAACAATGATTTTTGCTTGTTAGTGGCTAGATGCTCCAAGGCTACAGGAAAAAAAAACATTACAAAAAAGTAAGCCCATTAGCACAATGACAATCACAATCTCCTACCAACCATTGCAGCAATAAACATAAGGACTGGGTCACGATTCTCTATGGATATATATGGATCTCCTGGACAAAAGTTTGTTAAACTGTAGTTAGGAAAAAGTTGTTTTTTTTGCAGTACAAGCACGTCTAGTAGTCAATAGCTTACATCACATTGTGCATTTCCTAAAGCTTCCTGGTAAGCCAACTACAAACCATATGTACTGAATTATGGAACCACAGAATCTACTCCCATGATTCAATTATATAGTTAATATTGAACTATACCCTCACCTGGGGCTTTTATAGTCTCGATGCATATGCCTGGGCTGCATCTCCACTTTGTAAATGACTGTATTATTGAGCTAAACACGCTGATCGGTGCACTTTTGGTGTTGTGTGGGTTTGGTACGGCCGGCGGGAAGAGACTTCGGCGATTTGAAATAATTACATTAAGAAAGTGATACTAGCTCCCTGACTTAAAACGGAATAAACATGAGGCCTTAATGCTTCCACCCTTCCCTTATATTGTTGCAAAGAAATTGGGCTTCTGAGAATTCATAATTACTTGTCCTATTCTTGGCCTGGCTCATGAAAGATTAAAATGATGTTTAAGGAAGGCTTTTTTCCCCAGTGTTGCTTTAGCTTGCCAATATCGGAAGCGTTCACAGAAACAGATAGCTCAAGAATGGGGTGCTCATAGACGCTTACGCATACATTGCCAAATTTATCAGCGGCCAATGCGTCTTCTAAGCCCCTCTCAGACATGCCCAGAGGAGTGGTATAAAGGGAAGCGACTGAAAGGACACACGCCCAAAAATAAATGATGTGAAAAAACATGGAGCTTAAGATGGTCCGCAGAGAAACGGCAAGCTTTGGCCTTGTGCCTTTTTGATATCAGTTTGAATTAGAATATTATTGATTTCTGGGATAGGCTGCCTGACAAAGTGCTTATAGTCAGTCCTGAGACAGAGGCATACACAAAAGAAAACAGACAGACAGTGGAGCGGAGACAAGAACAAAAAAGTCACCATCATGACGGAGGGATTGCTAGCAGAAATAGAACCATTCCCCAATCAATTGTGCGTCAGTGGCCCCACTGTGAGACTGCAGGGGATCCCTCAGCAGGAAGACATAAAGGAGAGGTCGTAATAGGCCAATATATTAGATTAATGGCGTTTTCTGCTATGAAAACGACTCCAACCTGGCTGGAGGTTGCCCACCACACCAGCAGCAGGTTTGTATTTATAGTCCTCTCCAGCGCCTCACTGTGCTGCTCTAGACACACCACAAACTGTCTTCATATACACTTTCTACACACATATGCACACACATCCTCCTCCTCCCCGAACAGTCGAGTCTTCTGTATCTGTCTCCACCTCTTGAGGCCTCAGAGATCCTACATGTGATATGGTGCCACCCACGTACCCAGCTGCCCCTCCTTCACACACACACACACTTGCTAATGTCCTCACTGTTTCAAGATGAAGCCGAACATGACCTGCTGCTGTACAGTGTTGTAGTGTACGCATCAGTGGGAGGAGAATACTGCAGTTCAAATTATTTACTCATTCACACTGTCCTAATTGTTAACCAGCCAATTCAAAGTCAGTTTCTAATTATATTGCTAACAAATAATAAACAAATAAATACACAAATAATTAATAATTATTATTAATAATTAATGTTATGTTAATTTATCCCTTATTACGTGCTATTCTGAAAATGAGTCAGAACGTTCTAGTAACAGGCTTCAATTATAAAAGTCGCTTCCCTGGCGTCAAAACATAACTTCACATTACAGTCAAATTCATGCATTTTTTATTTTTGAACTTTGTCTTATTTTATAAAACGTACGGACTGCACCTAAAGTGTAAGCCCTATATTACTCTACACTACTCTCAGTTTATTTTAGAGGACAACAATCTGCTACCGAAAAGAGCAATTTCTACAAAAGAAAATGTTTTTCATGGCATGGCATCCACTCACTGTGGCTGCATGCTGCACCAAAACACATCAAATTTATCTAACGGTTCGCTGATATGTAGCCTAGAGTAGACTACAGTTTTGAAACATTCATGATCCTTCTTGTGCAGAATTGACTGGTATTTTGTCCACCTCTGTAATGTGCTACAGAGGGCTACTGTAACTTCAATCCTTTAAGTTACTAACAGGCTAACAGAAACAACATTAAGCTTTATAAAACCGGGTCCTCTTATCCATTGTGCATATAGGAAGTCCTTTGTTATGAACTTGTGTAATGCATACAATGATTACAATTCTAATATTTATTATATGCTCTCATTCTGATTTTACTATCTCACTTTATAGTTTTTTAGTTTTTTGTATTTTCCTTGTCATATATATTTTTTGTTCCTATGTACTTTTTTAAATTTACAGATAAACTGTTACTAAAGAAGTTCAGTTAAAGTTAATCTAGTTCTATGTTAGATTCTAGTTTGTGTATACACTCATTGGACACTTATTAGGTACTCCTTGCTTTCTCATAAAGTTGCACCTGCACCTTTTGCATCCGTAGCCAGTAATCTTACATTTCCAGCATTCATTTTCACTGGCATATTTTTTTCATTTTCAAGCCATTCTCTGTAAACTTTCATCAACCTTTCCTAAATGTGCTGAGCTACTACCATGTGATTTGCGAAAGTATGAGAACAGGTTAGCAAGGGTTCATTGTTCTGCAATTGTAGCTAGTCACTGTCAAATACTGTGAAAAGCACAATATTGTAAAACACTAATGAAACCTGGAAAAACATTGACATCTAAAAGCTCATTGAAAGCAGTAAATTACTATCTCCAAATAAATGTATGAAACTGATTTAAGTAATTTATTAATCATTTAGAGCCTAATTAGGGAGCCAGTGATAAAGTATTAATGGAGGCTGGTGTTATTGTAAAGCAGTAGTTCATTAATTAGAGATGGCTTTATTACATTTTAGCCTTTCTTCCTTGACCTTGCTGCTTTGATAAGCTATGATCACTTTAGCATAACACGGTCATGTTGTTTGCACTCAATTAGGTACATTTGTTTATCATCCTTGATGATGGGCAATTAGCAACTACTGAACAAAAATACAGGAACAGGAAGCAGCAGATAGAAGGACCTTGAAAGTAGCCTATTTGGTAACATATGCTTATGTCCACTGTGGAACTCAATTAAGTGTCATGCACTGTAAGTACAATATTTCTATTTTTATTTTGTCTTGGTTTGTTTAGTCTGGTAGCAAGTAATGGTCATTTTTGATGAGATTTCATCATCTGTATTTTTTATGAATTGCCTACTGTTGTAAAACAGGGCCAAATAGACTATTTTGTGACTCAATGGATAGAGCATTTACTCCTAAACTAGAAAGTACTTCTTTACCATTAGATATAGACAAAGATTTTGTCTGTACTTCTTAAAGGAACAATTTATTTTGGAGGGACTCTTTACACACCAATTGACTTTATAAAAGACATCAGTTCATCAGAGTGCACCCTGCTGCTAAAAAATAAATAACATACTTGGTATGCAACAGCAGGATGTGCTCACCCGAAGTAAAACTATTTAACAACACACAGCCTACAGTAGAACAGACACATACTGCACCTATAAAGTTAACAAACAGCATAATGAAACAAACACTGTTCAATTTATATTACATACAAAATCAAAAGAAAAATCATTTGCTGTTTTTAGACATAAAATGTCTGGCAGCCATGTTTAATTATCTAGAAAAATAGTTCAAAGTCCTCTAGATAGTAAAATGTCACATGGGGTTGATTTAAGTATTTTATTGTAACATTTTATTTATCTATATAAATCTTTGACTATTTTGATTAATTGTATTTGCTAAAACAAAACCGGTATGTTAAACCTGCCACCCACTTCTTTAACTATACTCTAGTGTAACATTAAAGCCTTGGTGATTCTTGTATTGGTGAAATTACTCTTCTAAGTAGCATGTGGATTGATCACATCTTTGCTTTTCCGTCTTGGCAGCCCAGACCTAGCACATTAAATGCATTTTTATTGATACTTACCAGACTGCGGCTGAGATTAGGGGCTGATTTTAGGCCCCGATAGCGACTCTTATGTGAGCTCTTATCTTGCTTTGGAGAATGATGTGTTTTGTTGTACAGACGTTGAAAGATGAATGCTCCCGGTCTGACCTCTGGACGAGTGACTCAGTGGTGCTGTCGCAAAAATAGTCAAAACAGCCCGTGGCTCCTGAAGCTAGGGTGAGATGAATCATGTGGCAAATGGCCATCAGGTGACAAGGGACTGAAGATGATTATTGTTATAGTGAGTTGATGTTCCTATGACAGCGTTTTAATTTCCGTGGCCATCTTAGATTTTCTTGAAGTTAAGATGAATACATTGACTCGTCACATTGTCTCGTCACATTGACTCGTCACATTGACTCGTCACAGTGTCTCGTCACAGTGTCTCGTCACATTGACTCGTCACAATGACTCGTCACATTGTCTCGTCACATTGACTCGTCACATTGTCTCGTCACATTGACTCGTCACATTGACTCGTCACAATGACTCGTCACATTGTCTCGTCACATTGACTCGTCACATTGACTCGTCACAATGACTCGTCACATTGTCTCATCACATTGACTCGTCACATTGACTCGTCACATTGACTCGTCACATTGACTCGTCACATTGTCTCGTCACATTGTCTCGTCACATTGACTCGTCACAGTGTCTCGTCACACTGTCTCGTCACACTGTCTCGTCACACTGTCTCGTCACATTGAGTCGTCACATTGAGTCGTCACATTGAGTCGTCACATTGTCTCGTCACATTGTCTCGTCACATTGTCTCGTCACACTGTCTCGTCACACTTTCTGGAGGCATCCCTTTCTGGTGGGACACAAATTTTGTCCTTAATTGTTTCTTTATTACCTAGGCTACTTTTTACAGAAACCTCTTCCAGGTATGTCATATTTGTGATGTTGATTTGTTGGTTGGCTGGTCTTATTGGCCTTGAATGCTGTCATTAGAAACCCTGTGTACAAATGTATAATGTGAATGGATGACCCAAGAAGAGCAGTGTCAGGTACACCTGCTTATGGACCTATTTTTTAATTTGTTGTCTTGTTAATATTTTTAAATGGACTAAATAGTGTCAGTGATAGTAAAGATTAGTTTTATTAGCTTCTTTGACATTGTAAAATATAAAGACTTTGTGGCTCAATGAATATAGAGCATTTACCCCTGGATTTGAAGGCCCCTGCATTTCTTCATTCAGACTAAGTAGGCTCTCTCCTGTCTTCTTCATCTATTCCGAGGTCTTAATTTGGCTTCACTGACACCTGAAAGGTTTTCACCATCCATTGTGTACAAAAAAGCCCCTCATTTCCCCCCGCCACACTCTTTATCTCCAGTTGGTGATGAATAATTAATTCCTTATTCAAAGGAAAAGGCCAAGCAGGCTCACAATATTGTCTAACCAAGGAGTCGTTATAGCCCTCAGACTATTGTCACATTCACATATCCCGGGGGGGGGGGGGCGATTACAACACAAATTAGTGAGCGTTTAGATTAGATTGTCAGAAGCAGGCCACAGCTTAAGTTTTTCCAAAATTCACCGGGCAAAATAATTCACGGATACAGTGAAGAAA
>JAVQKC010001787.1:0-10761 GCA_036025475.1 Philypnodon macrostomus
GGAGGTCAGTAAGCACAACCAGAATTAATCCATATATAAGGTGCTCCGGATTATAAGGCGCACTGTTGGTTTTTGAGAAAATTAAAGGTTTTTAAGTGCGCCTTATAGTGCGGAAAATACGGTACATATTATTATTCATGTTAAAATTGACATATTTCAACTGCAAATAACAAAAATAACACATAATTGAATGTTCCATATAACACTGTGAATAATAATGTTTAATTAAAAAGAATAACATGTGTGTGCCTGCTAAACCAAAAACCACTTCTGTAGCCACAGCTGTGCCAAACAACCTCTCTGACCACCACCAGCACGTTCATACATGGTGGGTGAAGTGTCAACCTTCTAGTTAGTAGGTGACTTGCTCTACCTTCTGAGCCACTGCACAAACAGCTAAGTGGTTAGTTTTTCTTTTATCGTGACATAATGTAAATTTAACTTAAGACTGTATTTGTAAACATGACACAATTTGAACCTCCTTTTAATGATGGATTCCCCAGGGGTCAATTTTAGCTCTCTCATACTTCTCACAATTTCACTGTAAATATATATTCTTAGATTTTTGGGAAGCCTTCAAAGACCACAGCAGCTACAGAAAACATAAAAAAAAAAAAAATGAATAAAAAACGTGTCCTTTCACGTGTCATTATTTTTCAGGTTTGTCTGAATGTGTCATGCAGTGTATGTCGGTGATGAAGACAAATGTCCATTTTATGTAAATAAGGCGTTGCTAGGCGCAGAGATGTGAAGCAGGTTTTAGAAATGAAAAATGGAAACAGGAAAGTAGACAATAAAATTAGAGGACATATTGAAAACAGACTGTTGTGGAGGTGAATCAGATAT
The DNA here is from genome assembly GCA_036025475.1 of Philypnodon macrostomus. Lineage (NCBI taxonomy): Eukaryota > Metazoa > Chordata > Actinopteri > Gobiiformes > Eleotridae > Philypnodon > Philypnodon macrostomus. The sequence goes on from JAVQKC010001787.1 coordinate 847, forward strand.
AACAGCCTACGGTCTGGCTGCGTTCACACTCAATATTAATCTCTTTTTTAGAGCAATCTATTAATCTAAATTCAGGTAATGAATGTTGTCAGCAAGGTCACCCATATGTTTTTTTTATTTATTTTTTATTTTTTTTCTCACAATCTATGAGGGTGGTCCTTGATGGATGAAGATGTATAGCAGTGTACAGTAAATAATAGTATATTCCATGGGCCAATCTTTGCAAAATGTGTAATTCCGTCAATTTTACACCTAGCCATGTGTTGAGTAATTTATCTGTGAGCAGCAAATCTATCTCAAATTGACTCTAACCTGTCATTTTTGTATGATACAAACTGTGGGAAATTACAAGGTTTTCTATAACAACTCCCACGGCATGGATCGAACAAGTGTTTCCAGTCTCATGCGCACTGGCAGTTGTATGGATGTGGTAGCAGTCACCCCAACAGCGCTCTCTCTCTCTCTGTCTCTCTGTCTCTCTGTCTCTCTGTCTCTCTCTCTCTCTCTCTCTGTCTCTCTCTGTCTCTCTCTGTATCTCGCTTTCTCTCTCTCTCTCTCGCTGTCTTTCTCTGTCTGTCTCTCTCTGTCTGTCTGTCTGTCTCTGTCTGTCTGTCTGTCTCTCTCTCTCTGTCTCTGTCTGTCTCTCTCTGTCTCTGTCTGTCTCTCTCTCGCTGTCTGTCTCTGTCTCTCTCTGTCTCTGTCTGTCTCTCTCTCTGTCTCTCTTTCTTGCTGTCTCTCTCTCTCGCTGTCTCTCTCTCTCTCTCGCTGTGTCTGTCTGTCTCTGTCTCTCTCTGTCTCTCTCGCTGTGTCTGTCTGTCTCTCTCTCTGTCTCTGTGTCTCTCTCTCTCTCTGTCTCTCTCTCTCTGTCTCTCTCTCTCTCTGGCTCTCTGTCTCTCTCTCTCTCTCTGTCTCTCTCTCTCTCTCTCTGTCTTTCTCTCTCTCTCTCTCTCTCTCTCTCTCTTGCTGTCTCTCGCTGTCTCTCGCTGTCTCTCTGTCTCTGTGTCTATGTCTGTGTCTCTCTCACTCTCTCTCTGGCTCTCTCTCTCTGTCTCTCTCTCTGTCTCTCTCTCTCTGTCTTTCTCTCTCTCTCTCTCTCGCTGTCTCTCGCTCTCTCTCGCTGTCTCTCGCTGTCTCTCTGAAGGTTTCCATTTACTTGGGCACGCTGGTCCAAATCACTGTGATTTTCTCCAAATTGGGGAGAAATTTAACAAAAGCAAAACAGCCGGCTGCTTGGTGGCAAATGGAAGTGTTGAATATATTTTGGCTAAGTGGATTCTTCTGATGAAGGCTGGATGGAAAATGAGGAAAAAAATCAGTCATTTGCAAAATATAATTTTTATAGCAATAACACAGGTTTTTATATTTTGGACCAATAATACATGAAAATGAAATGCTATTAAAGTAAATACAGGGATTTATTGGTTTAAAAAAGTTGCGGTTCCAGTTTGATGGCTTTTTGAGATCAACAAAAACAGATCTACACATTTAAGATCAGCACCAAAATGGAAACGAAACAGTGAAATATGAATCAATCCTCCTGTAAACTGTATTGATTATATATACATGTATGTATAATCTGCCAACTGATTATTTATTATTCACACTTCAATGCTATGTATATTATGTATGTACAAGTACAAGCACAGAAAAAAACATGTGCTGCCTTATAGTCAAAGTATTGGCATCAGAGAGAGATAAGGAAGGGCTCAAAAGCAGAGAATATTATTACACCCTCCAAAGGACACTTATCTGTGCAGCAAATGGTACATCACACTCATGTCAACAGCCACCATCTCGGGCCTAATACATTCTGTCTAGAGCCACACCAGGCCTGAGATGGCAGAGGAAAGATGTGCTGGTGTGGTTATAGCAACAAAAATGGAGCAAAAGCTAGATCCGATCTCCAGTAATGAATGTGCACATCCCGCTCTATGAGATGATGTCCGGATAAACCATGAGGATGAGATAATTACACGCAGTACACATCAGATACGGCCTGGTCACTGCAGCATCAGCAAAGAATAAAAGATGCTTTAGATGCTGGACACTAGATAAGAATATTTGAGATCTTTCATGAATAGAACATGCCCTCACAAAATAGGACATTAATTTTTCAGTAATATCATACACTTCATCTTAACCACGCATCAGGGCAATTCAATGGCAACGTTAATGTGGTCGAATAAAGTGATCAAAAAAGCAAAAATGAAAACTAAACTAATTCTAAAATGCAGGTTTAGGTCACATAAAAGCACTATAAGAGCATATTTATGGTGGATAGACTTCCTGATCCATTTGGAATATTGAACTATGTCTAAACCTTGAGGGTACTAGATTTGTTGATATTGAGGCCACACACATTCACATACCTATTGTGGTGAGGTGGGTATGGGAGCTGTATTTCTGGATGCTACCAACCAAGCACAGCCTTCTTTTAGATATTTAGGACCAATTTCTTTTGTTTGTAAGTGGTTAAATATCTATTCAGTTTCATAGAAGGCCAAGCACGATTGCCAAGAACCATCATTATGTAGATTTGTGAACAATTATTCTTGTTAATTCAGCTCCTTTTGACTAGGCCCAAGTGCAGTATTTAATGCCAGTGCTGGAAGGCAGTAGGTTAACCAGCACTGCTCACTCACCATAATAACTACTTTGTACAAATTAGAGCATATTCAAAAAGCCTCATAAGCATGAATATTCTTCTGCTCTGAGCCAGGAGTGGCCACCTTTTGACTTGCCATTACCGGTCAATGGACGCCCAATAATTGAAGTCAAAGGTGAATGAGTCAAACTGCGTTTTGGGCTCATTCTTCATTCCTCATTCAAAAGAACTGTCACTTTCCACTTTCCTTCCTGTGTTAGCTTCCACACTCATAATAGATCACTTCTAAGAAGAGGTATTCAATAAGGGATGGGTTCAACCCGGACAGAAGCAATAGGCGAACAAATAGTTTTCTAGCATCTAAGGCCCTGTCCAGACAGAGACAAAAACGGTATTATTTCAAAAACGTCTCTCGTAAAGGCGGCATTGTTTTAGAAAATCTCTGAGTCCACACGAGTTCACGCAGCTCCACTGAAACGCTGTAGTGTGTATGCCTGGCCTGTTGGTGGCGCTGTGACACTGCTGGTAAAACACTGGGCAGTTGTTTGTTGTTATTGTCAGAGTGCAGAGGGTTATAAGAGGAGGAGGAGCCACAACGATATCGTTTCAGAAAAGAGGCGGGTTGATCGTAAACACAGAACCGGCGTTTTGAAATCTCTCCACTCTGGGACCCGGTTTAAAAAATGATCGTTCTCGTGCTCCCAAAAGGCCGGCCCCGTGTGGACGTAACGACTAAACAATAAAATACCTTAGCGGATAGGCCTAAACACGTCTCTGTGTGGACAGGGTCTAATATGCAGTATATTGGTGAAGGCTTTCATTCATCCAGGAATGGGGTTTGTTTTTCAAAATTTTAAAAAGGCATCTGGACATGGTTTTGTTTACAGACATTTCGTCCCTCATGCAATGGACTTTATCAATTCTGAGTTAACTATCTAAGGGAGTGGTTGAAACGGGTTCTTTAGCCTACCCCCCCCCTGAGTTTTTTGTTTGTTTTTTGGCTTGTAAATGTCTCCCTCATGTTTTCAAGCCTTTCTCTTAGATAAGGAACAAAATCTCTTCTAAACAAAAACTCGATTTGAACCCGAGACCTCTCGCACCCAATCCAAAATGATGCCCCTACATCCACAGACACACGTGACTTTCTTATGCTGATCGGCACGAGGCTAAGTTCTGTTTGTTCTTGTGTGTTACATGTTAGGTCATAATGATGCACTCCAGCGGTAACATATGGCACAAGAGAATATAAACACAACAATATGCATATGTGAACTATATACTGTATCACATGATGTATACCGTCATCTCACACGGTCCTAAAGGGCGCCTGCTAAATAAAGGCAGCAGAAGAAGCCACACTGCAGATGTAGCACATTTTCAGCACACACACATACACACACTTACACACACTAATCTCTGGGCTGTCGAGTCGGCCAACAAAGTCAAACAAAAGGCGTCTGGAAAGCGCCCAGCTGAGTGCCATTAAGACCAAGATCTGCTTTAATCATTGAAATCCCTCACCGATGTTGCTTTTGACTGTGGATCTGCTCTGAGGATAATGAACTGTACAATGTAACCTGCTGCATTGTCTAAACCCGATGTGGCCCTGGCAGGAGTTAGCTCAGCGTGACTAAAGCCAAAGCAAAGAAATAAATCCGTGAGCTCTGTAATTAGCCACTAGCTCTCCTCCTCTGCTGCAGTCCCATTTCCTTTGTCTTATCTTCTGTGCAGCTATGTCTTTTTGCACTTTTATGTTTGCCCTGGTTCGCTCTCCAGCCTCTGCTCAGTACATCTCCTCCCTCTCCCCTGTGCATCCTCTTCACCTCTTTTCCTCATTCTTTTCCAGTCTACTGCTCTGGCTGATTTTCATAAGATTATTCCCGAACCTGTTTGGAGGCCTTGATGAGGATCTGCACACTAAAAGCTGTCAAGCATTTTTTTTTTTAACAAGCTTGGGTATTTTTTATTTTTTTGGTGAAGTGAATCTGCGTCCCAAATAGCTGCTCTGCACTCATACAACTTCAAGAGAGAGAAATAATGAGAGAGCATGCTGACTGACATTTCCAGATCTCATCTTTGTGTCTTTTCCGCATGCAAAAATGTGTATATAAGCCATTCACCTAATATCTTTTTACCAGTGTGCAGTATATATCATCCACAGACATTACCCAGAGGATCTGAGCTACTATTTGCAATTGAGATATTAAAAGATAGCTTTATTAGGCATATTAAAATGATGGAATTGTAAAAAGGGTTTTTTAAAATGCAGCTCTCGTTGCTTAAAGTTCCTGGTTTGATGTTCTAAATGAAGATTTAAACAGTAATGTTTTACAAGCAGCAGCATTTTAATAAAAGGGCCACTCACAAGTCAAAATAAAAAAAATCTAAATTATATTTTATTTATTTATGTGCTTGAGCTCCCATCCTTAGTCTTAGTCTTTGTGTTGTTCTTTATATGAATACATAGATACCCATGACCATACACAACACACACTCAACACGCGCACAACACGCGCACAACACACACACAACACACACTCAACACGCAAACACAACACGCACACAACACAAACACGCACTCAACACGCACACAACACGCACACAACATGCACACAACACACACACAACACGCACACAAAACAGTTTGTTTTAAAGCCACATCAAAGAAGATTCAGTAACCTGTACATTGGTAGTGGTTCCCAAATATTCAAAATAATATTTTAAATTAAAAAAAATTCAATCACAGATGTACATTGATAAAAGATTCTGAAACCAAATTAAAAATCACTAAAGTCATTTGAATATTTAAACATTCATGCACTGAATATGTTTGTTTGTATATTGTATAACTCAACCATTGTTATAGGTTTGTAAAGCCCCTACACATGGAAAAAAGATCTTTGTGGACCCCTAGAGGGCCCCGGACCCCACTTTGTGAACCACAGATCTAGGGAATCACACAAACACTTCCTCCTCCAACCATCATACACCAGTCCATTGTAGTGGTGGACTGGTGTAATGCGCTGTGCCATACTGTAGCTGTGGGCCTGTTTTTCTTAGATTGCCACGAGGAAACTCTGATATCAGTCATTCACAGGTGTGTCCTGACATTATAGCTCTGCTCCATCCCAGCAGCTGCAACCCCTGATTTGCCGATTCCTTCACACACACACACATACATACACACATACACACAGTCCCACATGTATGCATCGAGCCCATACAAGAACAGAGAAGGGCCCAAAGGCAGAACAGGCCAAGGAGGATGAAATGTCAGTGTGCTACAGGAGTCGGAGGCAAAGGGATCATTTAGAGCTGTCTACAGAGACGCCGGTACATCAGGAGTCAATGCTATAGCCTGACACATACAGTACACATGAGAGCAGTCTACACACACACAACACTATACAGTTCAGAGAGAGAAGTGTGGTGTGAGACAAAGGGTAATCGTCAAGGTTTAATGGAAAGAAACAGAATATGCTAAACAATTAATGAATTAATTAATAAAATAAAAAAACAGTAAAGAGTGTGGAATTGTTATATGCAAAAGGAACATTGTCTCCTTAAGTGGATTATTGATTGATTGATTTTATGAAACAAGATGAGAAGACGACATACAGATCGCATGCTCCACAAAAAGATCTTTACATTGAATTGGAAAGACACAGCACTCACTGTCTTCTATCCCAGGCTTTGCAGACAAAACTAACAAATACACAATCATGAGTCCAACTCTGAATTGTATCTCCAGATAAGTTACTTCTATTTTTGCATTCAAATAAAGTCTTAAATCAGAGTACAAAGGAAATCAAAGAACAAAATGATCTTTCTCCACAGTGAGGTCACATAAAACACAGACACGCTCCTCTTCAGGGAGACTCTTACAGTACCTATACCCATTTCAAATGCTAGAGGTAAACTACCAGTTCTCATGGATTAAATGGATTAGGTTACATTTGATTGTGATCAAACAGACACAAATAATATATAATTTATAATAATATGTTCAATATATATACATTTCATAAACTAGGGCACAAGAGACAAATTCCAAATAAATGTATGTTTCACAAAACACAGCTCTACCTTGATAATGAGTAAAAGTACTCATCCTCTTAATTAAAATTGTACTCAAGTAAGAGTACTGTTATTTCAAAATTATATCACTCAAGAAAAAGTATGGATAGCTGAACAATTTATATATAAATTGCTATTTTTTGTTTAGACAAAATGGACAACATTCACAACTACTTTGTTTACAGAATGTGCTGGACCAAGCATTAGTTTGTCTAATACCGGCCCTTTATCGGATTGGTTGTGATTATATATTGTTCAATAATGGAGCTATTGTGTTTGTCTCACAGTATAGCTACAGTCTATTAGTCTGTTCCCCTAACATGGCAGACCTATTCCTTGACTCTTTGTGGTCATGGTAGTTTGTGAGGTTTACTTCAGATCAAATAGAAACAGTGAGAAAATCAATAATTACAAGAACTATGTGCTACCAGACATCCAGAGATCCTATGGAGCCGTGTGGAGCTGAAGTGGACCTGCCACACGGTGTACGTGTTGTAACGTGCCTCAGGGCGCGCACTGAGGTACACACGTCGTCTACACCACATATGCACATGGTTCACAGCTGGCCCCATATGGAGACGTACGCAGTTATAGTAATTATTCTTGCACTTCAGATTGTGCAGTTTGTACATGTTCTGAGAAGAGGCTGAACTGTGGTGAACTGAGGCAGAGTTCATTGCTCCATACTCATTGAACTGAGCAGAGGCGGACTCACCACCGGGACACTCTTCCAAAATGATAATACACATTTTTATACAATAAGCTTAAAATGCCAGTCTCTTTGTTTTTTTATCTTTTGTTTTAAGAGGCCGTGAAATATTGTTCCCGCTGCACGTCAACAGCTATACTACTTTCAACAGACCACCACGAAATTATAAAACAAAAGCACAGTTGTTTTGATTGAACTTTCTTCAAATTCACTGTATTTTCAAAACTTTTAATTGTATGGAACGCTTATTCATAGTCTATACCGTCTCTAACAATACTGACACAGATATTGGTTTCCTACAATTTTTGGATCCAATCATACCAGTTTTACAACGTTAACCAATAAGGTGGCAGTAGTAACATTTGCAAGCTGGAACTAGATATGATTAACCACATCATGTCACTACCAGTCTCAGTTGTGGAGGCATTGGTACAGTTGTCTCTTGTAGGGTATGCTGTTTATGATTGTATGGGTTGCCCTATGTAATTTTGTATGTATTTCTGTGTATGTATGTGTCTGTATGTATTTATGTGTTGTGTCTGTATGTATTTATGTGTTGTTGTCTTCTGGGCTCAGAGTCTGTAATAAAGTTTCATAATAAAGTCATAACTTCAATTATATTAAGAGTTACAATTGGTGTAATTGTTATGGAAATCTTAAGTATTACAATGACGCAGTTGTCTGCATCAGTAAGCGGGTAGACTTTTTTACGAAACTAACTATATGATGTTAAAAAACGTGTTCTAACTCTTGTCTAAGAACAGGCAGTATTTCACATAACAGTGTCAAAAGGGAGGAGTTTGTCCAACCTGAATTCTCAGACAGAAGACTTGCAAGGTTTTTGATATAAGAGAAATGCCTAGAGAGACCTTCAGAGTGGGAGAGAAGGGCAGGAAGAGACCTTCAGACACAAAAAATGTTCCCTAACATATCTGAAGAATACATTTTTCATTACATAACAGAATTTCAAAGTTCATTTGGAAATGACAGAAGTGAACGGTAATATGTACTGAAAGCCCTACATGAATATCAGACTCCTGGAGGCAGTGCGTAATGAATACCTTGCTCCATAAATATTTTACATGCTATTTAACTGACACTTGTAATGAGGATAATTTGCAGTGATTGAAGCACTGTTGAATGTACATGTGCATAAACACAGTGCACGCACACACATGCACACGCACGCACACACACGCACACACACGCACACACACGCACACACACGCTGCAAAAAACAAATGACCTGCAAATAAAATGCACTAACCAGATTTGAGGAAAGCTGCCTAACACATAACGGCCGCCATTATTACGCCCCTTATCTTCTTCAGGGACCAAGTGTGTATTATCATTCATGCTGTATTGCTGTTTTGCTTAATTGGAATTTGTTTTGCGGGCTTTGTAAGGAAGCAAACAGGGGAATAGACAGATTTATGGGGGGCTGCATCAAGTAAAAGGTTATGCATAATTTAAGGAGGATTAGTTTGGATGTAGAGGTCAATAACACACATCCAGGAAAGAGGAGCTGTATGAGCATCAACTTCTGCACTATAAAATTTACTAGTTAACCTTACTTTTCATACTCACCTGTAGATGAGCATATCATGATTTAAAACTTACAAATGGAAATATTCTTGAAATTGTCTTTATGGGGTCTTTTCTCTGCTAAAAAGTTCAGATTAGAATGCACCTTTAAGGCCTTCTTTCCACCCGCTGACCACACCCACTTTACTACGTTAATGGAAAGTAGTAGCAACCAAGTGTTTTCAACTATCTTTTTGGTTAGATTAGTTAGCATGAATGGGGCTTTTTTATTGATTGTATACTTGTCATCGGCCAGTTCTTAAAAATACAATTGTTTTTTTAGTGCAATGGGTTCCAATTTCCACTTTTTAAGTGAGGTTTACATACTAGTGTAGTGCTGACTTTATGAGCATACACAGACCTTCAACAATGCAGTATGTGAGAGTGAACCAATTATGTTTATTTCTGTTTAGCACCTCAAGGCAGTGCTCCACTTATTCTAACTATGTCACTGTGTCGGTTAGCATTAGCTTCATCATAGTCACCTTCATTACAGAGGGCCACGTCACGATGATGGCTGTCATCAGAAAACATCATTAAAACACATCTGACGTTAAGCAGCAGACGTTCACTTTGAGTTTAGTCCCACTTCAGTCAGCTGCTGATAATAACAGTGGAGCAAACACCCATTTTACACAAATGACTGGAATTTGACCAGGCTCGTCACTCAAGGCATGGCCGGAAACATGTCATTTTACTAACATGTCATTTCTGTCACTGAATATGGTGGCCTCAAGGACCCAAATGTAGTTAGTTGTTGTTAGTAGCTATAAACATTCTCTCCAAAATATGAAATGTATTTTGAAATCCAATTTTCCACCATATGATTTTTAATCGTATGCCTTTTGATATCAAATAAAATTAAAACTTGTTTTCACTTTATCATATGTATGTTATATATTATTATTATTATTATTATTATTATTATTATTATTATTAT
>JAVQKC010001817.1:0-21243 GCA_036025475.1 Philypnodon macrostomus
CTTTGAAGAAACTAGAATATAAGGCGTATTTTCAGTTGTTTGACACTTTTTTGTTAAGTGCATATTTCCACATGTGTTAATTCATAGTTTTGATGCCTTCAGTGTGAATCTACAATGTCAATAGTCATGAAAAGAAAGGAAACTCTGAGAAGGTGTCCAAACTTTTGGTCTGTACTGTATAATGTGATTTTAAAGTCTTTACAAGGCTTTACAACTGAGTCTATTTTAAATCATTACAAAGTCACTATTGGTGGTATATTCACTTCGTTGCCCTGTGGCCGACTGACAGAGATGTGGCAGCTAAATCATGTCTATAGCCTCTCCATTCAACATCAAACACACATTTAACAAATTACCAGCAGCAGCAGCAGCACACAACAGCAGTATAAAATGGCTGGAGCCAGACCGCCAACCTGCACACATTACATTTAAGTATTTTATTATACTATTCATTGTAGCACACATCAATACCCCCACAATGTAAGGGTCTTGGACAAGTGCAAGGCGCATATTGTACTAAAGGACTCAATTTGTCATTTGAGTACTTGATCCAGGGCCATAAATGGTCTATAGAGACATAATAAGTTAACCACTGTGGGGTTAACAAGGGTCTAATGGTGCAGAGGTTTAAATGAGAAAAAGATAGTGTCCTAAATCAAAGGTAGTACAGGAGGAAGGTCTGTCTAGACACTAGGTTATAGGGTCATCATCTGATCTGAAGTGACCATTAAAAGCCGCCTTGGTCAGCTCTGTGAAAGAGACACAGCATTACGAGATACATATGTTGACTATATATATATATATATACATACATACATACATACATAGCCCTACATTGTCCAGCTTTAGCACTAATCCAATTAAACCAAGAACACCTCCTCCTTGCTTTTAGCGCCCGCAGCTTAACCCTGGCCTAAATTTGCCTAATTATAAAGTGCTGAGTAACATCCACCTTCATCCTTTGCCTTCACACATCCACAATGACATGTTCTACTGAGACCATGTGTTTGCGAAGCACTAAAGTCGCCTTGAGCCTGACTCCCTCCTGACATTTGCAGTTATTATCAAGGTATGATGCATTTCTCCTGCAGTCGGCTGAGTAAGTGCTGATTCACGGAGGATCAGACAGCCAGACTTCATGCTCCAGAGACCAGCTGGACCAGTGCAGAACTTTGACATGACCTAAACCATGAGGGGAACAGCCAAAGGCAGATACTATAAAGGCCATTCAAAGTACAGTGTGTAAACGGTTATTGTAGTCCAGTTTTACTTTAGTCTTCTCCTGGCCTCTACAGCAACATCAAATCAGAGTTTGAGTGAGATGCTATACCACTCAAAAACTTGACTACTATTGGTCAACATTTGGCAAGGTTGATGGTGCCAGATCTACTAGGATCTCTACACCTGGTTCTTTGAGGTTTTCAGTAAATGGTTAGAGAAAGAAAATCCAGTTCTGTGGGTGACATTGCCTTGTTGATGCCAGAGGTTCAAAGCCACACTGGTTCAAGAAGGGCACACTAATTTGATTTATCTCAACAAAAGGTCTGCATATGGTCATCTCTGAACACAATGTCAACCCTTGACGGTGATGGGCTATAGCATCAAAAGACCACACCACATCTAATAAATTCTCATGCGAGTGTTTAATAGAAGAACGCCTACACAATATAACCACATTTTCTATACTGCAGATGTTTTAACTAATTGTAATCTGAATTTCAACATGTTACCCCGTCCTCAATCCCTATAATTGATATCGGCTCTATCCACCGTCACCACCATATGTGCATGTCATCTGGCTGTCTGTACACGGCAGCTGCGCTATTACATTCTGTCTCTTTGAGAATTTAACTTAAGATACAGTTGGTTCTGAGTGTTCTCTTAAAACTTTGTGATAAATCGTTTTCTGATGCATGAGGCTGGGGGGTCTGCAGGGGGGTCCCCAAAGCCTCTACATCAAGTCTTTAAAAATACATTTAGCTTGGAATAAATGAAAAAATATGTAGACAAGTATATTATATTCAATCATATATCACTTTAAGCAATATCAGTTTTAGATCTTTAAGGGAGCCACTTTGGTAATGGCTGCTCTATATTTTTACTTCGATGACTAGCTTTAGCACTATACATTATAGAGCATATGTTGTAGTGAAATTCAGTACAGTGGCAATGCTTTTAAAATGATGAACAAAATGCAAAGTAGGTAAGAAATGATCAATTTTAGGTATAGATCTGGATTTTCACAGTATCTTACCTTTGTGACATAAGCCTATTGCATTAGATTCTTTCTTCGCCTGCGTTAGCTCCACAAACCTGATCTCAAAATCACTGTCTATCTGGGATTATCGTAAAGAGACAGAAAGATGCATTGTGTGATAAAATGGTGAGAGAAACCCACTTCAAAATGCACATTACACTGACAGTAAATTAAATAATCCTTTTTAGGGCATAACAGCATGCCTTCAGATCTACCCAACACATTTGCACAGAACTGGAGTTGCTTTTTCAAGGTGATATCTAGCCCCTATTTCTGTGTGTTCTCGATGACTTGATTTACCACTCCATATGTCTCTTAAAGAAGTCTAGAGTGGCATGGAGATGAGGCAGACCGTGTGTTGAGAGCTAGATAGAAGTGTAGTGATCACAGTGAAGTTGATAAGGGCAGCGGTCGATGCCAAGTGAGGAAGACTACATCAACAGTGGAAGTATAATGTGAACCAAAGAATGTGGATCTTTCTTTGCATTTATATCTCAGCACACAGGAAGTCAGTATCATATTTGTGTAAAAGTGATGCCCCAGTGACGGGAGAATGTGCTCATTATGATTAGCACCATCTCAGGCATGTGTTTAATTTCACTGAGGTAGCAGTTAAATCAACACAATGAGGATACTTTGCTCTCTCTCATTGAGTTTTTCACAGTTGAAACCTGATTTTTGGTTTCAAGATAATGAAAATAAATGACTGAAGGTAGTGTAGGTCAATGCCAGTCTTACTTCCTAGGCAGTCCTCACTTTTCTTACATAGCCATAGGGGATGATAAAATGCAATGTTGATGAGTTGGGGTAGGGGCAGTTTGTCTTGTTAAATAGTAAACATGGCAATTATCCAAAATTGTATACAGTAATTCAGTTGTCAGGTGTTGTATAATGTGACATTGAATTGGGGTGGGCACCTATGAATGACTATGAATATTTTATGTTGTATCGCTCAAATAAAAATATATCATATCAAATATCTATCTACCGTAAAATCATTGAAAAAGCTAACTTTAAGGTCCTAATACTACCTAATACGCTCTTATTTCCGAATGCCATGCTCCTCACAGCCCTGTTGTGAACCAGCTGGAGGAGAAAGGTGTGTTTAACGGACAGGGCTTTACCTTCATGCATCGTTTAGCTCACCCCTTCTCCCCACGATCCTTAATGGCTCCTCTATCTAATTCTCTCTCCTTCACCTCCACTGACTTCCTCATTCAATCCTTTGTTCGTTGCTGATATTCGCTTGTGCCTGACCCCGCTGCTCCATTGTACCCAGCCGGATCTCACAATCACTGCTGTTTCGCTGTGGTCATCGTTCTCTTGTGACTTGGGCTGCCATCTTTCCAGGGAAGATTATTAACTTTTCTTTGTGTTTCCTTTCTATGTGTGTCCTTTGCGCTCCTCTGGTTTAATATGCTTTCTAGTGTCAGCCCGTGTTTCCGCTGCCATGTTTGGACCACATCGGCTTCTTTCGATATTAAAATTCAACCCCATGAATATTACTGCAGCCAAATATAAAGTCTGGCATTTCATCTTTGGCCTTTGTCCATTTGTTATTTATTATATCTTCCATGATATACAGTCTCAAATAAAGTTTCAACTGGATTAATGGAGGTGACGTTTGATAGCACCTTAAGTAGTAAATGGTTTAAGCTATCTTTTGGGAATACATTTTGTGGCAGTCTCCTTCACCTCTGTCCTTCACACATTTCTTTGTCGCACAGGCTGCCTCTCACTCGGTGCCAAAGTGAAAGAACATTGCAACAAACTCATTGCATTTATTCAGCCTGTTACTTTTGTGAGTGTATATTTCCAACAGGAACAAGAATATGCGGGTTGACAGAAAATTCTAGATTCTTAAAATGCCAAAAGATATCATAGGCGTGCCCAAGAAGAGATTCCTACCTTAATGTTTTGATTGCTGTTTTCAAACTGTAAAATTTGTTGTAATCTTGTAATTGTAAAGAAATAGCACTCAGACATCGACGGTTTTGGGATAAATGCTCCATCAATTGATCCATTCATATCAAAGCATTTGTTCTTTTACCTGGCTCGAGTTAGTATCCATCCTTAAATGCCACTAAACCTCTTTTAAAAAGTCCTGGATCCATATGGTGTTCAATGTCCACCCCAAAAACTCACCACTTACATTATCTTCCATCAGACTTGTTGGGTTATTTTCCTGGACTAAAAAACACCAAATATGTGACATCTTTTTATTTCTTATATCTACTGTCTTCTCCAAGCCCGACGTAACCCCTTTAAAGCCTGACATTTCTGACTTTATTACACTTTTCTCCTATGAAGATGTCATTTTGTCATTACTGTCTGTTCTCCTTCTCCACAGGGCCTCCCCTTCTTCATCATTACAAGTCTCAAAATCCCACCCACAGCCATGTCCTTTTCTACTCTTTCTTTCCCCTGGGAGCCATCTGCGTTCATCCGCTTTCAACCTTTCATCATGTTCCTTCAGTCGTACTGCGTTTTTGTTGCCAGTCGAAATTTCCTCACCCCTCTCATGTCGGGACGCTCCAGCATGTCGTGGCTGACTGGGTAAAGCTAGAAGATCTGAGTCTGTCTCTGTATATACTTATGTGGCACTGACAGCAAGATACGTGCAGTGGGGAGCCGTCTTTCAATGCGTTTCTAGAGAGCAACAGCGAACAAGAGGTATAGAAACAATGGGCTAAAGGCAGTTTGTGGATGGGAGACGGTAGAGTAGGTCCTCCACTAATGAGAAGATTCTGTTGTGTTCTTGGGCAAGACATTTGTGTTTTGTCATGGATGTGATGAATAAAAAAAGATAAAAGTCCATTAAAACTAGTTGGATCTTGACCGCAACTCCATCCATCCATCTTCTTCTGCTTATCCGGGGCCAGGTCGTGGAGGCAGCAGTCTAAGCAGGGACGCCCAGACTTCCCCCTCCCCAGACACTTCCTCCAGCTCTTCCGGAAGAATCCCGAGGCGTTCTCAGGCCAGCCGAGAGACATGGTCCCTCCAGCGTGTCCTGGGTCTTCCCCGGGTCCTCCTTCTGGTGGCACCTGCCTGAAACACCTCCCGGGGGAGCCTACGCTGGCTCCTCTCGATGTGGAGGAGCAGCGGCTCTCCTCCTGAGTGATCGAGCTCCTCACCCGATCTCTAAGGGAGCGCCCAGCCACCCGTCGGAGAAAACTCATTTTGGCCGCTTGCATCCGAGATCTTGTCCTTTCGGTCATGACCCAAAGCTCATGAGCATAGGTGAGAGTCGGAACGTACCGGTAAATCGAGAGCTTCGTCTTTCGGCTCAGCTCCTTCTTCACCACGGCAGACTGAGGTTATGGTCAGATCTAAAAACTAGTTTGAAAATACATTTACATTGGAAAAGGCTATAAAACATCCTGTCCTAGTCCATCTGTGAAAAAACACTTTTTATCTAGCCTGTGATATCCTTCAGCATCTTGAGAAGCTGTTTACTGCTTACGACAGTCTATACACATTGTGCTGTCTTTGAATGTCGTCTGTTCAATGTATTTCTAGGGAGCTACGGGGAACAAGGGGAATAGCAAAAAGAAGCAAAGAATCTGAAAGACGCTATTATGAATGATCAGTAGTGACAGAAAAACGTCTGGTCTGAGATAAAGACATCACATTTGAGTGGCTGTGATGAATTAATAAAATCTTCAGACCCTCTGCAGTTTGAGCTTGTTGACTGAATTACCATAAAGCGGTTTCATATTTACCTAAATTATTCCTAGAAACATGAGGGCTCACTCCACACTTGGCACACAAACAGAATGCTAGATATCATTTGCTTTTGCTTAATTAGCGGTGGGGCTAAAACCTCACAAATCCTTTGCCATCTCTGAATCAACACTATTTACCTTGGTTAAGTACCTCTGAGAGAAGGGGACATATTTTTAAAAAGGCTCTATCATGATAGCTTGACATCGCCAAGCTTTCGACCATCTTGTAATATGACCTAAAATACCTTTTGAGTTGCATTTTGTTTGATTCACACATGAGTATTTCTGTAAAGCTCTGACTTTCTCAGGAGCTGAAAACATGTGGGTTCACCTTCCTATGTATGTTTTCAGGTTTATAGACTCTTTCAAAGTTTGTAAACAGAAAGTTCTAAATTCCAGAATGGAAGCAACTGGAGGCAACACTATAATACATTTTCAATGGAGAAATTAGCATTAGCCACAAAATATAACAAAATGAAGGTGGTTTTGACAAATGACCTCCACTCTGCTACATGTTGGTGATGCCAGAGCCTGGCTAGGAAACATTAGTGAATGTACCTCACATTGTATGTTTATTTAATGTACACATTAGTACCAGTTAGACTTTTGGCTGGTGGTAAAATTCTTGATTTTTAGGTTTTACTGGACAATAGTTTTTTCATTGTATGTTCAGCATTATTCTATTCCTCACCACAAACCCTACATTTTTAGCAAGTAGCCTTTGCTCCAGTAGCCTCCCTTTTGGAATTTTGAACATTCTATATGACACACATTTTAAAGGGTCTGTTGATTGGACAGCAAACCTCAAACTATCGTTAGCTGGATTCAAACTCCCGATGACGGGACGAGCAATTCAAGCTCTAAATACGGGCCGCACGCTCTACCAACTGAGCTTAACCATGGTCCTTCTGTATTCTGCCCTATTCCCAGATATTAGCAGATCGCCATACCTTTATATCACAATACAATCTTTTATCAATGTATCGTACACCTCTACTTGTAGAAGTTTCCAAAATGAATTACCAAGCAGAATACAACCCCTTTAAACAACCACTCACTGAATGACACCCCTCAACATTCATAAAATATGTGTCTTGATCTTACAACTCCTGCCCTCTGGACCCTGTGCTTCATGATTAGAGCCTCAAAGGGTTTACACCAAAGTGAGATAAAAGCCTTACCCAGTCACAGAGGTTCCTCACCAACAACACTTTCCGAAAGAGTCAATTCGGTGGTGGCGCAGTCATCTGAAGCCACACCACAGGGGATCTCCAGCCTGGGCTATAATTGGGCCTAACTGCTGACAGAAGGTCCTTCAGCGAGCGCTTTACTGTTGACAGCCAGTGAAGCCATTTCACCTTGCACTCTTTGTCGTCTGGTCCGTGCCCACAGGCCGAATACGCTGCCAGAAAATGAGCCAATGAAATATTGCTTTCGGTGCATAGTTAGGACCTTGGGAGTGTTGCTTAGGAGTGAAAAGCTGAAAAGGATGCAAGTAAAGTTGTCTTTTCTTTCAGAAAATTTATGTTTTAGTCGCCACAAACCAGTATCCAATAGTCAGCTCCTAATAGAAATGGAGTGAATGTAGCTCCATCAATGCACTGGGTCAAATCGATATTTATCCTCCTTGTGTTACTGAGGGTTCTCTCCAGCTTTCTCCAACCTTCAATGACATGCTGGTGAATTGGTGACCTTTGATTGACTTCTTTAGTTAATAATTGGGAGTGGTTGAATACACTATAGTTTTAGTGTTACGCTTGTATACCAAAAATGTTGGAACTGCATTCATACTGGGTGGAGTCTGCATGTCTTCCCTGTGTTGCTGAGGGTTCTTTCAATGACATGCAGATGAATGTATGACTTTGTGCCAAGTGACTGAATGGGAAAGTGAATGGCTGTCTCTGTATGCACCCGTGTGCATTCACAGCTCTAGCAATGCACTGGGTCAAATCATTTTAAAAACAGATTTTATTGAATTCTCCAGCATTTCTCTGAATTGAAAATTCAAATGAATACAAATGACAATGATGCCATTAACTGTACAATTTCTGAGAAGCCAAAGGTTTACTGTAAAAGCATATCTCTATGTATTGGACTAACAAATGCAGTTGAATATAAATGTAGAGTTTGGGACTCAAACGTGACTCACATTTGAATTGATTTGACAATAGTTTCAACTGTTTCAATCGTACATATTGGGTAAACGTGCCAGAAAATGGTAGGTAAATAAATGTAGAATGGCAATGTGATTAAATGGTCTGCCAATGTTTGTCTATAGGTCTCAGAAAGGGTAGCCATTGTACAGTGTGTTCCCCCGCCTGAGGACCATAGTTGCTGGGTTAGAGTCTAGACACCACGAAAATAAGCAGATGTATTGATAATCTGGATTGAAGTCAGGATCTCAAATCAGACCATCTGACAACATTGTTCTTTGGATTCACTGTAAACTTAAGCAACTTTGTAAAACTTTTGGAAAAGCTCCCGTGATGTGAGTCAGAAAGACTTAGTTTAAAGTTCCACTGCTGTGTCTTGTCACTGAACTGTCACTCGGGTCAAGGGCTGTGTGGAACTCTCCAGCAGTTCAATGACATGGCATCATTTCCTTTTCTTGGATTAAGCCTCAGTTTACTAAGTCACTATTAAAGATCTAAGTACTGTGTGTAGACAGGCTGAGAGACAGGCGCTCGGGTGAAGTGGTGCCTTGCTGTTTTCTGCAGACAAAAGCTGAAGGAAATGTATAATTTGCTTTGTATGGTTTGCTCATCATGGCAACCCACTTGAATAAATAAAAGTCATATTTAGACACTACCATTTTCAATTTGAAGTTTACTGCACGGAAACAGAAACGGGATGCAGAGTGGCGGAATGGTTAGAGTTCTTTTTGATTGAAGTCTTGTATGTCCTCCCCGTCTTACTGTAGGTTCTCTCTGGCTTCCTCTCTCTAGTTAGGCCTCTAGTTGCTGAACAAGGTAGTAACAGGATTCACATCAAATGAATTTAGGTAAATAATCTGTTGTGTTAAGAACAACTATTGAGACTTTGATGCACTTGCACTCACTAAGCCTGGTTTTGGTCACTTCCTTGGCATTCACACTCTATTTAAGTGATTACTCTCGTTAAATCTTAAAAGGAAGTTTAATCGGTGTCCCATTGCCTTCACCTGTTCCAAACATGAATAATTAAGTATTTACCAAGCAGCAGTGAACACAAGTTAAGGCTGGAGCTGGTGAATGTTTTGTGTTAGACTTGAAGATGCTAATCATACAAAATATTTTCATTCAATATTAATAACAGTTAACAAAAAACACCAACTAGATTCAAGATTGTGAAGAATTCTTTATTATTGCAACATAGGTAATAAACTAATATTAGTAAAAGTACAAGCCAAAAATATAGCATTTACCCTTGAACTAAAAAAAAATACCTTCAATTGCAAGACAAGACCACTCACAATCCAGGTGTTAGTGAATCCATTACAAGTGTGATATATACAGGCTTTGTGCCAGTAATAGGGCATTTATCTATGAACCAAACAATCCTTTGTTCAACTACAGATCATATTTTCTCTGGGGTCATGGCTTCTCTGGAGGTCAAGGCTTTTTTTCTGTAGTATGCTTTTTCCACATAGCCATAGGCACCTTGAGCCAGTATGTTCAAGTCAAGGTAATCATGTGGTTGAACTCTGCTGTCCACCTACACACTTTCCGCATTTGTCAGGCCAGAGTGATATTTATTCTGCAGCTCGTTTGCCCGGTGATGGCTTAATTAATGGCAGAAAATGAACCGCAGGTCGTGGAACATCTGTGGGGTCTTTACTGGTAAAGGATGCCTCTCGTCACCCCCTGCCTCCGTCTTGGCAAAGCTGCTTATGCCACCTACAAAAAGAGTTGACCCCATCCCGGCTGTCTACTTGGGGGCTGCCAGATTTCAACAGCGCCATTATTGACGGAATCTAATTAAACTTTGGGCCAGAAAGATGGCCAATCAAATTGACCGAGGTGTATTCAGACTTCACATAGTGACGTCTATTCACCAATATTAGAATACTTTTCTTTTGAAATGTTATAAGTTTGGAAGACAAAATTCCACTTTTAGACATTCTTGAAGGACAGTTTGGTTATTCATACCATTACATTAGCAGTTGTAGGCTGCTCACATCTTTCTGTCTCTTCATGCTTATTCCAGTTATGTTGAGGTCAGGTTTGAAGAGCTAAACCAGGTGAAGACACAAACTAACTTTTAATAGCATAACTAATTTCCTGCATTTCACTTGTCATCAACATTTACACAGTGCTGTCATTTTAATACAAAGAGAAACAATGGGGGAAATCATAAAGAATACCTGATACACACGTCTGAAAAGGGGCTTTGATTGACAGGACATTAAAGTTAGAATAGGAAACAGAAAATAGCACAGTGACAGTTTAATTGCAAAGCGCCTTTATCTGCGTGCACGGAGTCACCACGATGAGAGTTGGGAGTGTGTTTCAAATAAAGGAAAACAAGCTCAACAGTATCACGAACAAAGGCACACAACCTCCTTCCAAAAAGAAAAAAAAGAATCACAGCTTGACCAATTTCATTATACAGTCCAGCACTGCTCTGGGACGCCATTGTGGTCCTGAAGGCCTAATTCTACAGTTAAAGTGTCTCAAAGGGAGGAACAACAGAAGGGCATTTGAACAGTGGATGTTAAATGTTGTTGGGCAATGCTGATTCAAAATGGGTTGCTGGCCAACTACAACTGGCAGATTTGATAAAAAACGGTTTTGCAGTTGTGTTTTGTTATATATGGGGCGTTCCAGTTGTACTCGAAGGTTGGAATTTCCGAATTTCTGAGTTGTAAAAATCAACTGGAATGGCCCTTGATGTGGGAATTCCTACTCGGAAACTCGGGGCGACTCGGATAACCCCGAGATGAAAAATCCAATATGGCAGCGCTCTATTTTACAAGAAATTTTTAAATATTGCTAATCCTGCTAACTGCTACATGAAATTGTTAACGTAATAGATTTGTTTATTTCCGAGTTAACAACTGGACCGCTTCAACTCTTGAGATTCTGTCACTCCGAGCCCTGAGGACAATAGTGAAATTCTATCATATTATAGTCTATTTTGTCTTGGCAAACAATTAATTCAAATGCAATATCAAAGTAAATAATAATAATAACACAATGCAATCAAACAGTCAATAATCAAAAAGACTGGGGCAAAAACTATAAAAAATGTTACAGGTAGAAGTATCAACAGTAGAAGCTGTTTCACACACAAAAAATATATCTAATATTTCTCTGTATGATGGTAAATGAAAAAAAAAAAATCATACCCAGCCCTACTGCCAACTTTTAGTCCCACCCCATGCATTTGAATGTATGCATCTGCACCACAAAGTAAATCTGGCCGCTATAAGCTTCAAAAAGTCATCTGAAAATGCCACAATGACTGGGATTTGGGATCACAAAAAGCCGCTGGACCCTGGAGCAATGCAGTCGGCGAGAATGTGTGTTATCTCTAAAAAGCTGGTGCATAGTTTCAAAGTCGAAATGTGTGCCGCCAAATGTCAAAAGGAATTTAACTGTGGGAGAGAAGACCATCAAGGTAGACTAGACAAGCACAAGGATGAAACGTTTGCGATCTTACAATAGCAGCTGGGATATTTGGTATTTTTCTGGAGTTTCCTGAAAGGGACCGACATTTTGAAAAACATTTTATGTCTGATCATTAAAAAAAGTTGGATTTTTGTTTCTTTCTGCTATATATAGATAGTATATAGATATACAGTTATGGCTAAAAATGGTTTTCAGCTCATGAGAAGGTCAGTGCATCAGCATATAGGATTACTCAAGCATGTGTAAATGAAACAAAACTGGGTCACACTTGGTTTTACATAGACCTTAACTACACTGTATCTACCTCATTAAGTACAATGTAATACACTGCGTAACAAACTGTAATAACATGTAACTACATTGTATGTGTGTGGTAGAGTGGTCAGATTATAATAGCTCAAAACTGTGTCCCTGGGCAAGACACTTAAAACACATTGCATATGTCTGAATGTGGTTGTGTGATTATTGTT
Source organism: Philypnodon macrostomus (assembly GCA_036025475.1). NCBI lineage: Eukaryota > Metazoa > Chordata > Actinopteri > Gobiiformes > Eleotridae > Philypnodon > Philypnodon macrostomus. Next base: position 12,062 of record JAVQKC010001817.1, read on the forward strand.
GATCGGAGAGGCTGTTGGTGCAAAACGGCTGCCACATCTCTCACAGCGTGCCCCAGGGCAGCTGTGGTTACAAATGTAGTCGTCATCAGACTGTCACTGTGAAGTTAACATGTAAGCACTTTGAGAAAGCCTTGTAAAGTGCAATATAATCAAATCAATATTAGGTGTTTAGAAAAGTTTAGAAAATTAAAATGGACCCCTTCGAAAAATGCTAAATAAAAAGTTTAAAATGTTTAACTGAGGAATCTCAGTCTCTCGTCACGGGTGTTACAGCCCACATACTTCTATTCACACCAGGCTGAAAACATTTGTGGACGTCAGCAGCAGCAGCAGCGATCACAGCAGAGCTAAGTCTACTTAAAATCAGACAAATCTCTTTATTCACTCGATAGGACACACTGGTGCATTCTGGGACAAAAGGCTTTGAAACACACACCCTATTACTTGAATGTTTGGGAATAAAAAGTCTTGAAAACAATCGCCCCTCACTCCTTTTCTGGCTCTCTTGGTCCACAGCCCCCTTCCCAAGCTGCTATTCTTTCAAAACCAGTGGGCTACATTACAAAACCATATGCAAACTGCCTGTCTTATCTAATCACAGGGGAAAAAATAAATGCCAGTCTGACTTAAAGCGGAGCATATCCTAAATCCATCTTCATTTTCTGTGTTGACTTTGGCTCGCAGACTTATCTCAGGCCCTTTTCACGCAAATATTATAGACAGTTCTGAATATACACACTGTCCACTTTATTAGGTAGACTTTGTACCTAATAAAGTGGCACTGGTGTGGTCTTCTGCTGCTGTAGCCCACCGACTTCATGCTTTTGTTATCTTGTGTGTCCAGAGATCTGTTAAGAGTGGTTATATGGCTATTGTCTCTGACCTCTGGCACTACTAGAGCATGTTCACCCACATAACTACCAATCTCTGGACTTTTTATTATTTTTCAAACTACTCTCTGTAAACCCTAGTCATGGTTCTATGTGAAAATCAGTAATTTTCTGAAATACTCAAAACAGTCCACCTGACACCAACAACCATGTTTAAGGTCACCTAAATCACCATCATCAATTCATTGTTTTGATGGTTGATAATATGTGAATGAATAAATCTGTTGAAATAAATAAATAAAACACTTAAAATGGACTATCTGACCCTGTTCTATGAAGTACTAAGGTTTGTCTGCAGTGGCCAGGGGAGGGACTAAAGTAACTCCACTACTATTGGTCAACGTATTAACCCACAAAGTAAGCTAACCGTCAGGGAAATAGGCGTAGCCTTAGCACAAGCTGTCCAGGTTTAATCAGGCAGCCTTTGAAATGCTGCTTACAAAGAGCTGTGTAAAAGACACATCACATAAGGATTTTGGAATAGAAGCCTGTGTTACTAGCTATTCTCTCACACTATATAAAGAGATAAATAATGGGACTTAATGCTCCAAGGCTAAAGGGAGTTAATGCTAACCTAACTGTAAACTGCACTCAAGATGGCTTCAATTATTGTTTGGGCACATCAGAAGTTATGGCACTGTGGAACTGTTAATGTTCTTAGCCAATTCTGAACTTCCTGGAATTAACCATAGACATGTCTAATAGATGTCATGCCATGGGCTAACACATAAAACATACCAATGTTTAAAGCTCTTTGGACTTTATATTGTGCAATTATCTCAGAGCCAGAATGACTATGCTTTCTTAGAATTCCTGACCACTAATTCACTGGAAGCATTGAGACCAAACTCTGCATTAGGCCTAACAACCATTAACATCATTGATACTGAAACCTAATACAAAATGGTCTACTATAAAATAATCAATCTAATGTGAAATATGAAGCATGCAGCTGTGTTTTCACTAGCACAAGTATCACAGTTTGAGAACCACTGTAGAAAAGTTTATTTGTCCCACAGCAGCTGAATAGTACATTGTAAGGATGTTTTATATGAAGGGGACATGTCTGAGGTTAACCACCTTATCAGCAGTTAAAGTATGATGATGATGTTTTATATGAAGTTGGCATGTTTGAGGTCAAGTATGTCATACACACAACGGGATACACTTTAGACTGAGTATCTTCAAGTCCTCAGAAAGATGGCGTGAAGCTTCCTATGTGCTGCAGTTCTCTATAACCACCCACTGCTCATACCAGTCTTTTGTTCAACCCCAGTCCCTGTTATTTTTAGGTGATTTCCTGCTAATGAAAATATAATTATGATCTGGCACGCTGGACCTTTAATGTTGGGCATAAAGTGAGCCTTATTTTAAAGCCATCAAAGACAACAGACTGCACTTTATGTGTGGAGTTAGTTTAGTGGTTGAGATTAGGGCCCTGCACCTGATTAGTTTTTAATTGACAATTAATGAATCCAGACATTAGCCCGATCCACACACCTGGCTGAGGGCAAGCCTTAATTAAACTCATTAGAATTCCAATAGAGACTTTTGTTCTGGATCAGTCATTACAAAAAACTCATTTTGTCTCTGTTTATCAGGCCTTTCTTTTAGGACTTCTGTTCTGTACTTCTCAAAGAGGTGGGTAGTATTATATTCCCCAAACCTTATTTATTGAACTTTTTTTTTACATTAACAGACATATGGAAAGATCTAGAATGATGCATGTCAACAGCCTCAGTAGTAACCGGTTTTACTCCATTTCAGAAAATTCTACTTTTAAGAAATAGTCCTTTTTCTTGAGTAATACATTTTGAAGTTTGAACAATACTCTGGACTCTATGCATTATCGGTTGTGGAAAATAGGAAGACTTGAACATTTCAAATGCAAGTCTCTAAATACATGTATACACATTTAGTTTATTTTTTGTAAATGATAAATCATAATTGGACATTATTTAATACTTTTGTCTTATTACATCAGTGCAATAAAAAAATCTGACATTACATTTAGTTTCTAAGACTTGCTGGGTTTTTATTTTTTTGTTTGTATGCCTCTATAGCTACTAGAAACATCCAAAAAGCTTTTCATTCAGTTACTGCTCATTGTCCCACGCTACACTTTTCAAGCCGGCATTAAGTGTCCCGTCAGTCAAAACTCCAGCGAGCCAGTCTATGATGTAGACACAGTTTGTCCAAATGGCAGCGTTCAGCTCACTGTTTCGAGCAAAAAATGTCTGATTTGATTTGTTGAGAGATGAGACAGCATATCCAATGATCAGATGAGATTTTTATACCAGCATTTCATCTAGTTTTGAGGCAGAACGATGATGAATATGTCTGTAAATACATTTCTAAAGCTGTCTAGAATTCAGACAGATTCACCGCTAACAAGAATATATTATATCGCTCCATTTCAATTATTTCCAGGATAACTACTTATCCAATTATCTTTGTACCTCTGTTTTTTCATTTGATTGACTGTGACGTGATGGCTTCAGCAAGAAAAAATTGATATCTCAGACATTTTTGGATCATTTTTAATTTTCTCAGGCGTTTACCTGATGATCTTATCCGAAGCCATTTGAAGGGTGCAGACAGAATGAGCTCCTCAAGTCCTCGATCTTTTAACATAACCGCTGTAAAAATATTCTTTGAAGATGATGGCATCCAATTAGAATTAAAGTACATAAAGGGGATATGATCCAGCGGACAGTTCTGGGGGTAATTCTTCTGCTTTCAAAGTGTGACTATGTTTTTGCTGATGCACTGTGGCCAAAAGGTAGAAAAGTGTTCAAAAGTATAATTTTCTTATTCTCTGGCAAACTGTGTACTTCAGAGTCAAGTCACCCTTTAACACAACAAGCCTGGAAGAGCAAAACATTAAAATGTGGAACATGTTTTGTAAAGCGGCGTGAGCTCAATTTCCTGACCTGAAACAAATATTATACCCTGCTTTTGAAATACAGTCACTGGCCACTTACTTAAGTAGAACTAGTTACTTTCTGAGCTCAACTGGTTTATCAGACATATCACATTGCATAAAGCCAATGGATTTAGTCACAAAGATAATGTAAGTCATTTTTTGAACATGACATCTACAATCTACTGGGATTTTCACACAGAATGGACCACAATCATGTCCAATGCTTACAGAGAATGGCTTGAAGAAGATACAATATCTAGCGACGCGTTTTTGCCCACAGAACTGCCACTCACTAAAGACTGGTGTAGGGCAATAGAAAGGGATCATTAAGGAGTGTTTTCTGTCCCCAGACTCTTCTTAGTCCTTCAACCAATGGATTAGCAGCCGTCTTTGGCCCGGTTTGAAGCTATTAGGAATAAATGTGTAAAATGAGCTTGTTAATCAGTTCTTTGTTGATGCTAGATTTAGCAAAATATCACACTCCCTGAGGGAACACGAACCGGGCTTCAAACTCGCTTTTTAGCCTTTCCTGCTCCCCTTCCTCTTTATTGATCGAGTCGCGGTCTAGACTTTGTGATGAAATAGCACTTTGAAAAAAGGGGGGTTGTCCAAAATGGCAGTAAACATGTCACGGCCATTAAGGGATACTTTAACAGCTCAACATTACACTCTGCTTTTTACAAGAGAGGAACCTAGCCAGTGCTTTTTACTGTCCTACACTGTAAAACAAATTCTACATTAAATTGACTTGAATTCAATATATTTTCCATGATTTGAGTTATTTATTTACTTTTTAGGTCCAGATTATTCAACTTGTTTCAATGTAATTTTGACTAATTTTTAATATTTTTCTTCCCATTTTCAAGCTAAATGCAATTTTCTTATTCCACTTGCAGATCATTTTGCCTAATATAAGAAAAAAATGTGTAAACAAATAAAACAAAATCTAGGCCTAATAAGTATATGCACCTAAACTAGTCCAGATGATATTCTAAGTTATCTTTTGTGTTCCTCCAAAGCACCACAAAATGCCTGCCAACAACGCTTTGCTTCATTGGCGGAGATTTTGTGCCACTTTGACACGACACAAATCAAGATTAACATCAATCTAACTAATTTAGATATTCTTTTTTTGTAGTGTAGTGTGTTTATAGTACAGTGCAGTGGGCTGCGGCTACCTCTGGCTCTATTTGAAGGAAAGGTAATTGCATTGGAGGATCAGCACTTTGGGCACTTAGGGGGTAGGAATGTGGAAGGGGTGATTTTAGAGAATGTATTCATGAACTGCGCTGGACAGTTAGCAAAGCATGCAACATTTAGCTTCATGAATGCAAACAGAACTGGATACTGAGGAAGTCGCAGGTTCATCTCAAGACAAGTTTTCTTTTTGGCTGTTCAGGGATCGCTACAACAAATCACAGGCCTCCAACTAACTCCATCCAATGACTACACTACTCTTCAGCCAAGAAACTTTATGTTCTCTTTCACTTCTTCCCTTATATACACTATCGCCTCTCTGTACATGCCCAAACGTTTCAATATGGCACTTCTGACTTTCTCTCCAAATCTTCAAGCATGAGCTGTCCCTCGAATGTACTAATTCTTGCTATAAAATACAAATTCTGATCATTTTGCACTTTTCAAGACTACTAAATCATTCTCATTCTCTCCACACTCATGGTCAGATGCCCTGGAGCAAACTGAGAAAATCATGGCTTCTACTCTGTGACCACCACACTACCACAATAACGCTACCGGCTGCTCAAGGACAAGATTAACCAGATGGAACTCAAACCACCGATGTCTTAGTAAGCGTCCGCTTTACCTACTGGGACTTTACCATCCCAATTTTTGATTCTATCGATCTTGGTCACTCTCAGACACAACCATGATTCTATCTGTAAACTAAACAACATTGCTGATCCCACCCCTGTTGCGTACACCACCTTTTGCCTACTACAAAACATCATTATATTACGGTGTCTTCCAGATGTTGTGACCGGTACATGCAAAACCCAGATGTCAAATAAGCGATACAACTCGTAAAGAGCATCATGGCACTGGAAGAAAAAGAGTGCTCAGGAAAAAAAAGATTGCCTTGGTTTTAATGATCGGCATCGGGTCTGCCTCCGAGGTGCAAAAAAAAGCAGATGCCTTTGCAGGTGTAGTCATCACGTTTTACTGCACAATACAATAAACTCTCAACACCACTCTGCCCTCGAGATGAACTGTTCGGGAGGTGCTTCATTCTGCCCTTTTTGGAGTGTGACCGGAATAATTAGTCGGTCCGGCCGTGCTCCTGCTTATAAGAGAAACTCACTTCTGCGTGTGTTCAATTTGCAATCTTCAATTAGAGTTGGCGAAATGTGGGAGGAAGGAGCGCTGGCCCCTGGGAAGAAAAATAGAGAGTTTTCCAAAATATTGCAGGAATCCGAAGGGACTCGCCAATGAGCGGTTTGATTTATTGTCTGCAGATGAAGTATCCGCTCGAAACCTGTGTCGTTTACGATCTGTTAATTACAATCTACAGGCGTCAATGTATAAACTCTATTGTAAGGAGAATGATTACAGCAATTATCAGCCTGCATGAGTCCTATTTGTTTAGTTTCAATTAAGACTATCTTCAACAGTGACCTTATACACGTGCTGGGAGCGCAATTTAGTCAACGCACAAATGAATTATGGTTCAGTTGTGTTTGTGAATTATGATCATATTCTGCTCAATTCTATGTTACTAAACTAAAAAATAAAGCAATATTTACAGATAGCATCTTTTTGTTTTGGCATATCCCTTTAAGGCCCCCTTTCCCCTGTTGACACCATTACTACAATAGAAAGTACTAGCAAGATGGGGTTTCTTCACTTATATAAATAGAAATGTAAACCAAAGTGTATTTCAGCTCCTGAGAAAGTCAGCGCCTCAGCATACAGAATTACTCAAACATGCTTCATTCAAACAAAATACAAATCTGGGTATGTTGTTGAGGAGAAAAAAAGCAGCATAACATGATAGAAGCTCAGAAAAGTTTCATTATAATGGTCCCTTTAATCGTCTAGGCCTGTGTTCATGTTTGAGAGGATGAAAAATGAATAGGCATTTAAAATGTCTTTGTGAGCTGGCATGTGCATCTGAACACATCAATTAAGCAGCATGTATCAGCCCATAATTAAAACCTCCCATCGGAGCTCTGCTGGTGAACTTTCAATCCCCAGCATTCATGAGTATTCACCACTAGTCACTTCCTCCTCCCACTGTAGTTCTTCTGGTGCCTTCTCCAAAACCAACGCCCCGCTGTGAGTTTCTCCAAATGGAGTAATTAAGTGTTTTTTGGCCGACCTAGCATGGCACAGAGGTCGAGCAGAAAGTGAGGGCTGAACTTTGTAAAGAGCGCAACACACTCTTGACTGTGAAAATAGTCCAATATACAGTTACATTAGCATTAAAGGGACCCTATTATGTTTTTTTTTTTTTTTTAGCTTTCTACCATGTTTTTTGCTTCGTAGTTAAAATATAATCGCCAGAGTTGTATTTTGTTTCATTCTTGAATGTTTGAGTAATGCTATGCTGAGGCACTGACCTTGTTACCAATTCCACTGTTTGGACTAGGTGACACAGTGAAGTGGGCAAGGCCAGTCTTTAAAGAAACACGCACCTAATAACGCTTTTTCAATAAGGTTTTAAGGAAACAGCTCCTAAAAACAAAACAAAAAACAAATATTGAAGTATTACATTTACATTCCATTTATTTTTAAAGCTTGAAAAATACCACAATACGGCCCCTTTAAATAGTTTGGCTGACCCAGAATGGCATAAAGGTTAGGCCAGAAAGTGACAGCAGAGGTCTATAAACTACATTAAACATGCTACAGCTTTGGCTCTGTATTGCAGTAAGGTTAGCGTTTGAATTAATCAGGTCCTCCAATGGGTCAATGGCGGCCTATTCTGTTGCCAATGAAAGAGCCATTTTGCGTGCACACGGAGTATTTTTCCTCCACAAATAAACACTGTGTATCAAATGAGCAGCCGCCTACTCTCAATCCAATTCTAATTGTGTTGCTGTTTGTTTATTCATTTACAGTGAATGCCTGTCACCCACGCGCTCAAATTTGGTTGTCATTCTTTACTCCGTCACTATCCAAACCATGTTCCGATTCAGATAATCGTTTGCATCCTCCTACAACATCCTCCTATGACATACACAAGATTTGATTTTGATAATAATAACGTGGGGAAGTAAAAAGAACCGTTAAGTTGCACAGACACACTTCCTGGTCTCGAAGGACCCTACTCCAACTTTACAAGGTCATCGGTTCATGCGTTTGTGTTTTCTATCTGATCACAAATTAACATTCACCGGTGCGCCTGGAGCTGTGGAGGGACCGGAGGTGTGTGCCATAGTTTAATATAACCAGGGCTGTACATAGAAAAATCCTAAAGTCCAAATAGAGCTTTTGATGGAGACTAAGGATGTAATAAAATTAGTATGTCGACATTTTGAACATTAAAAGGTTATCTTGTTAGGTGTTAGCCCTGGTTTGGTCCCTGTCTAGTTAAGATCTAGTTTAAATCTGGGTTTTTCATTTATTCATGTTTTAGACCTGGTTTAGTTCCTGTTTAGACCTGGTTTATTTCTGATTTAGACCTGGTTTAGTCTTAGTTCAGTCCTTGTTTAGATATAGTAGACCTGGTTCAGCCGTGTGTAGACCTGGTTCAATCCTGGTGTAGACCTGGTTCAGTCCTGGTGTAGACCTGGTTCAGTCCTGGTGTAGACCTGGTCTAGTTCTGGTCTAGTCCTGGTGTAGACAGTATTTGGGGGAGGTGGCTCTGGTTTGTCCTGTTTTTTTTCCGGTCGAAGAGTTTTGAACAAAGACCAACAGAGCTGACCCCAGACCCAGGACCCCCCTGACGCCCCCCTCACTGCCACCGTACCAGGGCATGACATCAGCTGGTACTGGTTTAGAACTGGTTTAGTTCTGGTTTAGTCCTGGTCACAATGGTGAACTGGTGACAGGTGAAGGGACAGTGGTGAACTGTGACAGGTGAAGGTACAGTGGTGAACCGGTGACAGGTGAAGGGACAGAGGTAAACTGGTGACAGGTGAAGGGACAGAGGTGAACTGTGACAGGTGAAGGGACAGTGGTGAACTGTGACAGGTGAAGGGACAGAGGTGAACTGTGACAGGTGAAGGGACAGTGGTGAGCTGTGACAGGTGAAGGGACAGAGGTGAACTGGTGACAGGTGAAGGGACAGAGGTGAACTGTGACAGGTGAAGGGACAGAGGTGAACTGGTGACAGGTGAAGGGACAGAGGTGAACTGTGACAGGTGAAGGGACAGAGGTGAACCGGTGACAGGTGAAGGGACACA
>JAVQKC010001826.1:0-25671 GCA_036025475.1 Philypnodon macrostomus
ATGGCAAATGACTAATTAGAAATACAGCAGTCACTAATTAGTACAACAACTGTCTTGATCAGTGACATATTGGAACATCACACAATCTTCCAAAATATTCTTTTACCAAACAAAACGTCATACAGTTTTCACATGGGAGCACTAATGATGGCGTTTATCCTCTGGGGACATGTCCACTAATGTCCTTGTAGCATCCACTGTCAATCATGCTGATCCAATTTTGTAAAAGTGTGTAATGTGTGTGTGTTTGTGTTAGCCTGTCATTGCGTCTGTGTACATTTGCTAGTTGATGAGTTGATGCGCTTGGGGCCACCCCAACAACCAGCCCGAAGTAAGAAACAATTTATTTAGACACCTTTTAAAAGCTCGGGGCCTCTCAAAATAGCATGTGGTAATGTCCTGCAATGTTTCTGATAAAACTGGTAGCATAGCAGTCATATTTGTATTACACTGCCAGATTTCAGGACACAATTCATTACAATAAAACACAGGTATTATGTAAAGGTCTAATCCAGTGATATTTCATAACTACAGTGACATTATTGTTTTTTCTGATTGTCTGAGCGTCGTGGTATTAAACTGAATTGGCAAGACATCAGTACATCAGCTGACCACAAGTCTGAAACTGCAGGTGTATAGAGCTACCTAAGAAAGTGGCCAATGAGTCTAATTTGAAGGAGAAAAAAATGACTGTTGCCTCAGACCTCAAAGGTGGACCTGACTCAAGCCCATCGTAGCTGGGATAAACTCCAGTCCACTGCGATCCCAAAACAAGAATATGCACTAAAAGATGAAGGATTGCTTTCTTATGAGCCAATGTGATTGCACTTAAGTGATAATACAAAGACTGTTTAAAATGAAATTGTCAGCCTTGGTGGACCGGTACTCGGGTCTCCTTTGGGAACTAAATACTGCATAAGGTACATCTGCAGTCATTCCTTCTCTGTGTTAGAAATATCTCCCAAAACCCATGAGATTCCTGCACAGATCCAGCCTTTATATCTGTAATAAAGAAGCAGGTTATTTGTCCGAAAAGCTATTTCCCATATGTACACACAAGGCTCATTTATTTACGATGGCACCAGGAAAAGGGACATGAAACCAAACACTCTGATGGCTGCGTAATATTTCAGATCTACTTCAGGATACTGTAGTCTATAAGTTTTGAATTAAATTTACACTCAATGACAGAGGCTTGGAGTAAATGGGCCGTGACCTTGGAGGAATTGGTTGCCTCTATTTGTGCTATGTGAATGTCAAAAAATGTAAAAACTAAAAAATTTAACTGTACTTTGGCAAATTTTCAGTTGTCATTCATGCATGCACCCACCCAGTGGTTGTGATTTAGACCAATGATATAGTACATGTTCAGTGGACAATTTGTATACAGATTTTGTATATAGAATAAAAGAGTTTTTGATTAGCTCTGCTTTAAGTCCTCTCAAAGACCTGGTGAAATCCTGCTTTAAACCATTCTCCAGTTCAGTTCTGGTTTAGTTTAGACCTAGTCCTGGGCTTGTCCTCGCTTAACCCTGCTGTAGTTCTAGTTTAAATCTGGTTCAGTCCTGGTTTAGCCCTGGTTTGTAAAACTTACTTTTGAGGGGTTTCTGAATGGGGCTGCACAATGAACCGCAATCCAATCTCAATTTAAAAGATTGCAATCAGAAAATTGAAAAGGCAGCAGTTTTTTCGAGGCAATATAAAATCCTCTTCACAAAACAAAATATATGTAAAAAAAAAAAACATGTTCTGAACGGCATGTAATTCTTGTGGAAGATAACAGTTCATTTGAGTTAGTTCAAGTGTTTAGACAGGTTTCAAATGTGCTGTGAACTGAATCTTGGTTTAAAGAACAATATCGCAAATCGAATCGCAATCGTTATATTTGTCATGAAAATGCAGCCCTACATCTGACCATTTTATGAAGTCTGTGCAGCCATACTGAAATAGGCCTAACGACGCCCCTGGCACTCACAATATCCTGGTATTCTCCTCTCCTTTACCATTTCCACTGCTGATCTGGCACGGGGCCAGTTTTCGAGCACGATGATGGAGCAAAAGCGAATTGATTTCCAAAGAGCTCCGTCCGCCGTGCCCGGATATGAAATATGCAACCAGCTATTAGTGGGACGCTGATATTAACATAACGCAACAACCGTGTCAAGATGTGCATTAAACATGTCTCTTCTGCTTCCTGTAACGAGTTGAAATGGTCTACAAAATGAATTGTGACTTATTCAAGGCTCAAACAATCATCATTAATACTCTAGAAATGTGATTGTATCTGCTTTCTTTTACAGCAAAATGAGCCGGAAAAAGCTATTTGTAGAGTGAGCCAAGAAGAGAGGAACAGTTTATGTATCTCCACATCATATCCAGGCACTGCGGGCGGTTCCATATTAGATATTATGCATCTATTAATGAATGTATACTATAAAAGGTCACACCACCAGGATGCTTTTACCCACATACTAGTATACAGCAACCAGAGAAAGGTCATCTAGTGTGAGAAATTATATATTTGAAGAAGATACGCCGCCTGTTGCTATGGAGCAGTCATGTGGGGAGACACACACCTACACAATGCTGTTATCACTCTTAAAGAAACTAAAGCAACTATAGTACAACATTCACTCAATCTACGTCCCACTAAAGACAGCACCTGCCACAGTTTCATTTTGGGCTTGTGTGTCATGTGGGGATCGGGGTGAAGTGTAGAGTATTTGTGTTATGGATTTACATGTGTTCTGACTTTGCGGTTGGTGTGTATGTATGTGTGGACACGCCTGTGTTGGTTCCGCCGTGAATGAGTGTAATTGGGATCTGATGCGGGACAGGTGTGGGTGATCACTGTGGGTGTATTTTGTCGCGAGTAACAGGTGTGACGTTTCGAGTGCGTTGTTTGCTGTTTGTTGGTTGATGTCCGGTGTCCGAGGAAGAGTGTGTGAGGCCTGGGAGCTAGAGTGCCGTGGTGAGTCTGCAAGGGAGCTCGGCCTATGAAGAAGTGTATGTACTCGTGACATGAAGAGAATTGATGGAAACCTGCAATGTATGATGTTCTGTGGAGAGCACAACAAACTGGTGAAAGCATTCAAGGCGAGTCTGAGCAATTGGGTCCTACCCGCACACACCTCCCTGACAGCACTATCCTTAACAGATGTCAGTACCATGGCTTTTACATCATTTAGGACTCTCTTCTAGTGTGTCTACCTCAATACTTCCAGTACACTTTATTTGAAGTCTCCTCCAGTGTTCTGTCACCTGTTCCATTTACGTGCTATACATTTAGCCAGTTGCTTAATCACATCCCCCAGCTTCTTACAGAGAGACACAAAAAGAAAATGCTTTTCCTTTGCTGCCAGGAACTTCCCTGAGCGGTCTCTATTGTGCACATTCGAATTGACTTGTCATTTTTAAAGTTTGTGCACCAAATGTTGAACTATCTACAGTCTAAAATGAATGCCTGGATAAGTTCATTTGCCTTTTGAAAACTTCATGCATAAAGACAGGTGATCAATATTAAAATTCCAAAGGTAAAAAGTTAATCCGCATGCATTATTGTGTTCCATTGTTGCTTGGAGACCGATTGTCAGCTTGTCCGCTTGCAGTGACCTGAAGTACAGTAGAAGTCAGTGTGGGTAAAATCGATTCCAGCGCAGGACTGCTGGCTTGAATCAATAACTGTATGTAAACAGAGTATGAAGCCTGAGCCCCAAGACAGCGAGGCAGGAGAGGAGCCCAAATAAAACATCAATGCCTTCATATTAAATGTGTCTGGGTGATTTAGCGGGAGATCCTTTCAGTGTGAATGGATGGTTGTCGTGAAGGACAAGCTAGACTGGTGCGTGCTGTAATATCTCAGGCAGATAATAAAATACTTCTCTTACTTCATTTAAGTTTTGACAGATGCAAACAGTTTGGGACATAATGTTAGAAGCCAATTTACTTTATATTGAATTCATTAAAATGCTGTGGCAGGCTGCAAATCAAGTCGATTCAATAGTGTGAACATTTTCCAATTATTGCTTTTTGTAACTTCTCATAAACACTTAACTAATCATTCGTGACCTCTCCGCACTAATATTGCCAGATGTGTTTAAGTAAAATTGCCACTACAGTAGCCTATAACTTTGAACAGTGATCTCGATGAACCAAAGCTTTTGCAATAAACCAAGGCAAAGAAGCCAGCACTAGCCAATAAAGATAAAGGCTGTATTGGTCAGTAGTAGCCGACTTGACCTGACCATCACTCACCTTGCACAGAGGCAGCTCCTCTTGGCAAATCCCCGCACCATCCGCCAGCCGCTCTCCGTAAATCCGTACACGCACCTTCGCCTTAAACGCGTCCAAAGTCAAAGGGACTCGCTCCTGATATGTTTCCGTGGTAACGCCGGTGTTGGGTGAAGATTGCTGTTTATATTTTCTTCTTTTTGCGATAACTTCCTCCTGATAAACTCCCGTGGTATCCAGTGCGCCCCTCTCCGTAGTGTGCCTGTTAATATCCCTCACTGCTTAAACTTTAGACCGAAAGCAACAGCCACAACAACTAGAGTGGAGCGATCCCAGCGCGAGCACGGACAGACTGAGAGGAAATTGTAGCCAGGAGGCATGGAGGCAGAAGCGCTCTCTCGTCCACGCCGCGTGTAGTGCGCAGCGCCCCACTTACATTAACTGAGTGGGAACACTGGTAGAGCGAGGAGCTTTACGCATGGTGCGCAAACGTAAATATCAGATTTCATAAAGTGCACACATCGAGATTGACTACGGAATGTTGCCTGACGATTATTTGAAATGCTGTCGATTTATAACTGACATAATCACTTTTATAAAGCTGGTATTAGATCATTCTGGCATATAACAGGAAACATTCAGCTAAGACGCCTTTGTTGTTAATACTACCTCTAAATGTAATTGAAGAAACGGCCTTGTGTTTTACTGTTGAGTTATAGAAACACAGGTGTCACGTTATATGGCACAGTTCCCTAAATCTTTAAATTGACCAACTTTTGACCTTCAGGACCATTTAGCCCCAAGTTTAGTGCGTGTAGACCATATGCTACCAATGACCTTGATAGTGTCACTAATCTACATGGTCAAATGATTGGTCATTTACAAGGTCATTACATTGCCCATGGGAGATGACAAATGTGTCACCACACTGTGCCTTATTATAAACCACACAACAAACAAAATGCGGAGCTAGTGTATATATATTGTCTGTTTGAAAAGACAAGCCCCTAGTTTGATAATATAAAACACTATGACTCACATTTAAGGGTTATTTTTAGAAAGTGTTTTACTCCAGGTGTGAAAACAGCTCTTGAGAAAGTGCAGTGCAGTGTGTGTGAAGCATTGTGTAAGTTTATGCTGCTGTTGAGTTGAATGTGTTTTAATAAACAGGAATAAACAGCTGCTTTTGCACCACAGACCTGCCGATACATGATAGACACGTGATATATATTTTGAATCACACATCTGTATAAAATGCCTCCAATATCTGAAAAGGGATTTTTGACTATTGCTTTCTGTATTTAATGCCATTTTGTATTACACATTGAACTGAAGTGTCCGTGGTCATGAGCATATATGTCTAGAATATTGCTTTTATCGTGTATGCTGTGTATGCTGTTGCGTTTAGTGGCAAGTGCTCAAATACATTTCACAGTGCTTTGTACAACTGTGGAAGGGGTAAACGCATTCTTATTCAATGTCACCACCAGAGGCCACCGATTATCTACACTACATTATTAGTATATCTGGTTTATATTGATCAGTTTATGATCATTACTGTGTTCTAATAACAATAGCAGCAGATTGTAAAGCCTGGCATGAAGGTCCGCTAAACCAGTTGTAAATGAGCTTTACAGATGATAGTATATTCATTTAACAAATACTGTTCTTGAGTATATTATTTAAACAAAATTATTGAGCCCTGAATCCCAGTCCAACTTTCTGAAACACTGTTTAGTGCCAGAATGCTGAGCTTGATCCATCGACTTGGAATTAATTCACTGTGGCACCACTTCCCAAACAATCATTTGCACCAAATTTAGAGCTTTGCTGAAAAGAGTGAGATTTCCACGACCCTTTTCATATTTCTTCTGCTCGATTATCCAGTCTTCCTGAAATGACATTCTCTAGCTGGTATGTATTCATTTGGAGAGAAAGACGCCTATTACACGCTTTCAGAGGCAATGACAGCAGAGCTTGTCAAGGAAGCCAAACTCTTCACAGCTCAGACAATGTACACAGGCACAGGCACACAAACCCACACGTGAACGAACTCGCAACGAAATACACATGAACACTGTGACACAATGTACAGCATAAAAGGACCAATTTATCAAACCAGCAGCTCCGTCCAAGGCAGGCCCGAGGACCTAACATACCACTGTAGGTCCGGACATCCAGGGCACAATGTGCTGCATTGTGTGTCTCCTTTTTCTACTTCTTTGCCTGATCTCCATAAAGCACTCCCCAACAGCATTCTCACCTTTGGGGTTTTCACAGATGTAAATGGAACATTGTATGGAAGGAGACTTGCTGAATTTGCTGTTAAGTTTTGTAATTGCTTGGGTGTTAGGATGCAAAGCAGTATTAGCAAAGGAAAGTAGAAAACATAGCGCTGGTGTTTCTTCTGTTATTCCTCATTAAACTCTGAGATCGATACTCATTCTTTCTACTTTACAACATTTAGAAGCCTGAGCTAATCCACTATCAGACATAAAAGTGCTCCGGAGAAGGAAGCAGTCAGGCTACTAAAAATATAGTTCCACAGTTAATCTGGTACAATAAAAAATATCAATTTGATTTGCACGAACTCCACAAAGTGTGTTTTTCTATTACTCTCAGTTCAGTTTAGAGCAGTTTACAATTGCTGACAATAATTTACCAAGATGAATGAATGATTATACATCTTACAGATACAATGCAATCACTACAGCAGCATATTTTTCACTTCTCTTCTCTTCTCAAGATGCACCACTCAAAGAAACTTCTATATGGCAAAACTAAATCTAACATAGAAAGTAGAGAAGGAATGAAAATTGCTGAAGGTTAATGAGACGCCACATTTGAGTTCCTATCAACCCTAGTTTATATTTAGCTGTGAATATGTGAGTGTTTATGTGAGAGGCGGGACATTTCAAACATCCCCCCGCCTGATTTTCTGATGTATGCTTCAGAGCGGTGCATCTGTTAGATTTGGCTGCTGGGATGGATGGATACGGGCCCGGGACCGCTTGATAGTGTTCCAAGGTCTGGGGGCAGCCTGCTGGCAGGGCCAGTTGGTGGCATGGTCCAAGTGAGATGGGATGCCTAATCTACTGTATTTGAAAACAAAATAGGTTTAATAGCCAGCCCAATTCCCCACTAGGTCTTGTTTATTCTCAAGTATTTTGACTGCGTTTGTTCTTCACTGTACCTTCACTGGACCAATCTGCTCTGTTTTCTATGTAAAATTTCACTAGTTAACCATAAAACTAAAACAAGATTTAAGTGAGCTTTGTAATTAATTGGTGAATTGATGTGAAGGATGTAAACCATTGTAGACCCATAGTTGCTGGGATTGGCTCTATTCCTGCATTTAGATACTGGTGCCAACTACACTGTAACTGTGTGAATATAGGCAAAAATGGGTCAAAGTCTTCTCAAATCAAGTGTTTTATTAGGAACAGGTGAGATGTAATCTGGAGATGCAGATTTGATTTCAACAGCATCAGCAAATCTCTGAGCTCAGATCATTTACAAGTGTCCACATATAGAGGACAGCTGACACTTAGAGCAGGAGCTAAATCAAAATTAATGTTATTATGTCAGCACCCTCAACACCAAAGAGAACAAATAAGGGTTGTTTATCTTCTCTCTGCTTGGCTTTAAGGGGCTCTATTAGGTTTATGTAACTTTTTTGCAACGTGTTTTTGGCAAAAGCATATCCAAAGTTGTATTTTGTTACCTTCATTATATTTCAGTAAAGCTGCACACTGAGGCACTGGCCTTTTTATGAGCATGAGAATAGAACCTGTTTTTACTGGCTCAATGATGAAATGATGGAGAAAAAAGTCTCTGCTTATAGATCCTTTCAAAGTTTGTAAACAGAAAGTTCTAAATTCTGGAATGGAGTCAACTGGAGGCAAGACCATAATACATTTTCAATGGAGAAATTAGCATTACCCTGATGGTTTTGACAAATGACAACCACTCTGCCTCATCTAAATATTGTCAGGTTATTCTGGTTGGGAAACATTAGTGAATGTACCTCACATTGTATGTTTATTTAATGTACAAATTATTAACAGTTAGCATTTTAGCTGGTGGCAAAATTCTTGATTTTTAGGTTTAGGTAAGTTCTTACAGGAATGACCAATAGTTTTTTTTTTTATTGTTTTTTTTAATTGTATGGTCATAATTATTACTAACTAGAGACTATAGGCCCAGAACAGAGTATTCTAAATTCCGGAATGGAGGCAAATGGAGAAATTAGCATTAGCAAAATATAAGAAATAAAGATGGTTTTGACAAATGACATCCCCCCTGCTACATGAAGGTAATGTCAGAGCCTGGTTAGGAAAAATGTACAAAGTGAATGTACCTCACATTGTATGTTTATATAATGTACGCATTAGTATACAGGTAGCATTCTGGTTGGTGGAGAAATTCTTGATTTTTATTTATTTTAAGTCCTTACAGAAATGTTAACGACCACAATCGTTTTTTCATTGTATGATCAGAATGACTCTATCCCTCACCACAAACTCTACTTTTTGGTAAAGTTAACTCACTTTTGCTCCAGTCGCCTCCATTCCGGAATTTTGAACTTTCCATATGACAATCATATTAAAGGGTCTAATTTGCATGTCCCCCTTTTTCATGCCACTAATCAGAAGAAAGTGATGTATGAGTAAACCCGCTGTGCTGTGAAGATGATTTACAGTGAGGCGTCAGACCGATCTGAATTTTTCACTGTCTACAAACATGATCCCTGTCACCACATGTTTGGGCTGTATTTATACTCTAACTGCACCTGCATTCAGATGTGATTAGATCCTGGCATATGCTCCAGGTGGTTTAAATCTCATTGTAGACTGTTAGAAGTTGCACACCAACTAATACACATAATTTCTGTTTTTCCCCAAAGAGATCCTGAGCATGTGAAGCCTCTGTTGTTACAGAAGAATTTTGTTGCCATCTACAGGTAGGTTTAATTAATTACATTACATTTTCCTGTGAAACAGAAGCCATAATTTCCCTTTCTTTCATATATTTATCTAAAGACAGGATGAACCCCCAAATTAAATTGTGCTCTATCCCACCTAAGGCCCATAGTTGTTGGGTCAAGCTTCTGTCACAGTTATTTATGAATCAGCTCTGCGCTAGATTCAATGTTCTTTTTTAATCACTGTAGAATTTAGTTTGAAAGCAAGATGTCACCAGAGTCATGTGCGTTTACACACTAATCAGATGTAATTACTTACTTGTTTACGCTTGCATAGCCCTCAAGGTTGAATTGTACATGTCTCAGTTTCTCCTGCAGCTGTCTGCAATTCCCAATTGTATTAGGGTACTAGTTTATTACAATATACTGTATTTGGTTTATAAGCTCAACTCACAGATTAGTAACCACAGAAATGACAGTGTCTTTTGGAGAAGAGATGAAAAACCTTTTAAATGAACTTCACCTAGACAAACGAGAACCAACATTAAATGTAATACAGTACATTTTAGTTTAGCTGCTGCAGAGGCACATCATTATATTCTATAAATACAAATAGCCAGGTCTAACTCTAGGCTCCTGAGAACTGCTGGTGCACACAGCCCAGAGTGGGTTGTGCATACATAGATGTGACCTTGCTCTCACAGTTCAGCCAAATGTCCTGACCAAATAGAAAATCTAATAAAACACAGCAAGTGTTTAAACACACACAGCCTGTAAGAGAAATGAAGAGAAAAGTGGTGGCTCCTAAGCTATCAAACAGAATTATTGTGAGTATGCTGCGCTCGCTCTACAGGATCTACAGTGCAGTGTGTTTATGCAATGAATGTTATTCCACTAATTCAATATCCATCGTTTCCTACCGTCTCTGCCTCCAGTTCTTGTGCACAGGGCCAAGATGTGATTGACAGCTGTGTAAAGGAGGCTTAGTGATCACTGTTGGAGCGTTTTGGTCCGACATAAAAGATTTATGTCACGTTCAGTTAAAAACACAGACATGCTGTCACTGAAGATGTAAAATGGTAACTTCACTTGAATAGTAGACTAGACTCAAGGTGTCTGTGTACATACAGACTTGTTCATCCATTTCAGCCAATAAAAGCCTGTTTTCTTGTGCTAGGCTTGTGCTAAGCTTTTTTTGCCTTACTGTTTATCTTGTGCTTTTCTATGTTTCCTATAGAAGGAAGTGCACTCTAAACTATCCTGTAACTTTTACACATGTTAATAGTACAAAGGGCCATTTTCAGTCTGAAGGCTCACATACTGTTGAATGTGCATTTAAATACCCAGAGACAGTTTTGCATTGTAATGGCATACCAAATGGCCACCCACAGAGACAGGGGAATAGCCCTGGTTGTGTCTACATGTCAGTAACACATTCTAAATGAACACGGAGGAAGGGTGGGATGAATATATTCAGTATTATATTAATTTATAGACTGTTGATAGACATTTAAACATTTTTAACCACACATCAGGCCCAGGCTAAACCTTCAGCGTGGACCATATCCAGTACCTCTAGGCTCCCTGGGGTAAGCATGGGCTAAGGTGCCTTACCGTTCCATGCCACAGCTGCCACGGCATACGATATGTGTGTGTTATTGGCTTCAAAAGGCTGCACTGAGGGCCATGGGCCATGAGCTCTGGCTCAACTACTTCTTTGAGCCCAGACCATTAGGAATAGTATGTGCTGCAGACCAAGTACACTGAGGTCAAGAGTAAGGTTATATAAACTCATATAAACACACAGCAGATGCCAGATTCTGCATTTCATCTTATCTTCAGTCTTTTATGTCCGCTGTTTCAAATGAAGCTAAGTCTATAAACATGCATTAGTAAGTAAGGGGAGTTTTCTTTCATGTTTATTTTAAGAGTTTTTCATTGGATAGGTGTATTTATTTAAAGGAATAGATGGTTTGTTACTTTTATTGATCCTGAATTTAGAAAATTTTAGAAAACTATACCATGGAAACTAGGAGATTATAAATACTAATCTAGATATTTTTCTGTATTAACATTTACCACTCTCAAGTTTTGTAGTCATTGTTCTCTGGAGAAATGGAGTAATGACAACGTTTGTATTTGTAAGTGTGGTAGATCTCATTGCAAGGGACAGGACACAGACCGACCCCACACCAACTGCACCTGTAGTGTCGGGTGTCGGCGACTGGGCAGAGAGCCGTCTCAGCACAGTCATGGGGTCTGGGTCACACAAAGCCAGTGGCGTTCATTGAGACTTTGTGGAAGTTCTGCTCCCTCATCTGAAGACCTACCCCCTTTGTCATTTTTCTTCTTTGTGTAACTTCAAGAAAAGCTTGGGTACACTGGGTACACTGGGTACACTGGGTACACTGTAAATAGCACACTTATCACCTTTCTTCAATGTTATCTCCCCAGTGAACCAACATGTACATCTTCTTTCTCCTAATCCTCCTCTGACTCTTCGCAGTCTTCATTTCCTGAAGGACCCTCTATCGGGCACTATGGAAGCTCACATACTTTGTGACGGTGAGAATAAGTCCGACTATTGACCACGTTAGCTCCATCTCCCGGGCTTCTACCAAGGCTGCCGGGACTCTGTGGAACTGGCCCATAACTCCAAATCTTCTCCAGGACCTTCATACATCTCCTCTCTGCAGCAGAGAGAATAAGTCCGATGTACAGGCACACTGGACCCTGAACTGGGCTGAAAGTCTTCTCCTTCCTCCTCAGACTCCCCTGTCTCCTCGCAGTCAAGACGCTGTACAAAAATATAGTTAACACAAGCAAAAAGAAAAACAAACAAACAATCAAAGTTACTTGTTATGTAATGTACAAATAATGTTATTTGTGCATTGCCATGTGGAGCAGACCATAATGACTCTGGCAGGCTGCTGTCCCATGGGGGCAGTACAACCTGATGTCCTTCTCACATCTGACACTGACCGCCTCTCCGGACATCATTTCCCCAGCTTCTTATTTACTCAGACCACTGCACTGCCATGGCAACCAGCAGTGTTTTGGAGAGTGCTTGTTTAGGGAATGTGCATCAGGGGACACATGAGTCGACCTGTTGGATATCCTCTGCTTCTGCCATAAACCTTCAAGAAATCTTGAATCTTAAATACTTAGTCAGACATGTCAATCAAACACACACACATTGTTGAAAAGGTGGCAAAAGCAAAACATTTTGTCTCTTGACATATTCAGAGCCTAAAGTGCTCGCCCTGGCATCGTGAGTTCGAATCGGGCTCATGCCAGTTTGCAGAATGTCATTCCCGACTCTTCTCCCTGGTTTCCTGTCAGTCTACTGTCCTAAAAAAAATTCTAAGAAAAACTTGAAATAGCAGGTTTAGGCTGCTCATGGCTGTTGTGATAAGAAACAAAAACCCTTCTGATACTGCTGTTTGGAAAAGAGGCTGTGATACATTTTTGACAGTGGTATTGTAATCTGACCAGAAGGGGTCAGTCATGTGTTGTATAAATAAATAACTTATGTGGGATTGTGTGGCGTTTACATTAGTTAATACATTACACACAGTCTCATGTATTGTCTGCAGGGACTATGGCCATTGATCACTTGACTGAAGTGACTAATGTTTAAAAAGCAGAGATCCTGCATTTCCTCTTCAAAGTATCATTATGCTACAGTTTTGATGAATGTGTCACAGTGTCACATAGACAGGCTTAGCACTAGTTTAAATGCTCTAGATCACTAAGTGCGGATGCTCACTATAAGTCAACTTCAAAGGTTGTGCTTTGTGCAGTCAAAGTGATAAAACTATCATTCACTGTTAGAATGCTAATGATCAGAGCTGTGCTGTATTTCAAAGAGGAGTGTATATATAGAGCCAAGTGAGAGTGTGTGAAAAAGACTGAGCGGGTGTCAATGGTATTCACAATAACTACTAAGCATATTATAGAGAATGACAGCATATATAGATTGTGTAGCCTACTCAGGCCTAGGCCTATTTATGTTCAATAAGAAAAGGCCTAGGACCACTGCAGTGCTGGTTGATCATTGCTACAGATGGATATTGAACACACTCAGCTGTATAATTTTGCACACAGGCAAACTTATGAATTATCCATAAACTGTTTTAGATTTTTTTTTATTGATTGAACCTTGTGTGTCCTTCTTATATTACTGTTGCTCATCTGTATGTGTCGTTAATAATGTGAGTGGAGAAAGCAGCTAAACTGAAATATAAACAATATAGTCGTGAGGGCTTTTGGGATTCCCGAGGTGTGGAAAATCTGCACTAGTCCTCTCTTCATCCTCCTCCAGAGAGCACAGTTTCCAGGAAGTGCGGGGTTAACAACACACTGTTTGCCATTGACCTCTGACCTCTGATTAGCCTAGCGTAGCCACAAAGTGCTTGTGACTTGTCCACTTGGCTACAAGCCATGTTCACACAGTAACAGTAATTTAATGGATACATGATTTAATACTGTCTGTACATCAACTAGCAGGTCTGGGAGCTTTAGCTTAGGATCAACTAGAAGAAAATGGAGCATAACCATTGGATTTGGACCCATTTGTGACCTGTTTTTCCTCATCATGTCAGATAATATAAAAGTTGAATCATTAGGAGTAGACATACAAAGAGGATTAACATTCCTGGGTCTACCACACTCTCCTTACCAGCCTCCACTTGTCTCCAACCACTCCATATCAACTTATATTATTTCAGTTATGATGTGACCTAAGTCACTACTGTTGCCATAACTACAGTTGTGCACAGTGCTCAATTAACTGCACACCTTGTTGAGTTATTCCTATAGCTATAGTATTAAATACTTCATGTACCTTCTGCCTGGTTCACAAACTAACTACCCTTGATTTTTCTTCATTAGAAATCCTGTGATTTCACTGTGGCAGACAGGACCACCTATGTGCAATGTTCTCCCACCGGAATGAAATAGTAGCTAAAGTATTGTTTTAAAGTACACTCACTGGCTACTTTATTAGGTAAACCTTGTACCTAAAAAAGACCAGTGGTCTTCCTTAGTGTATACCTGCTACATGTGTTCAGATGGTACTCTGTAGACATTGGTGTATGTGAGTGGTTATCTGAGCTAATGTTTTATTATTATTAATATTATTATTATTTTATTGGTCTACTCAATAAAGGGGTTTATTGTAGATCAATTACAGCAGTCATAAATGATGAGTTGTTTAAATTGAACCAAATTTGTGTGACTCTTAAACGTCCCGTCTTGCTTTGTACTCAGACATGCAGGATATGAATATGAGGTTTACGTTTGTCCTGGGTTGTGAAACTGCACTTCCTCTCTCAGTGTGCGGTTCCAGGGGTTTGTGAGTGGTGTATGGGCCAACTGGAGCCACGTCCACTCTAAAACATATAGGATGTCTGCTGATGTATATGCTTTATCAACACAGCATATGTACGCTGTCATCCACTAAACATAGCTCCCACTGTGTATACAGTATAGGGGCTGTATTTTACTTAGTAATGAGTTTGAATAGACATTATTTGTGTGCATCTTCTATCTCAAACTATAATGTGTAAAGAGTGTGTTCACCCACAGCACAGATTTACACTCTGACAAGTACAAACAGCCTAAGTTTATTTCTTATCAGATTCAAATCTACAAACAAATGGTGTCGGCATTCTGCACAATTATTATCTACACACTGGCCACTTTATTAGGTACAGTTACTCAACACAACACAAAAAGCTAATTAGTTAATCACAAGGCAGAAAATCAGTGCCTTTGCTCAGGCAAGACTAACCTGATGAAGTTCTAAATATAGATATATATAGATATATATTTCAGTCAGTGTGAGTGCTAACTGCACAACTCCTCTTTTTCACACACTGTTCAAGCCACCCCAGTGCACTTTTGCCCACACAACATATAGCCCCTTCCTGAACCGAATGTTACCTTGTATAACTATTTAAGAGAGATGTATTAATTAGGATTAATATTGCTACGCTATTTTAATCTACTGTAAACTCACTCTACAAAAACCCTGGTTTGTGTATTTTACCATACTCTATGTATATTTTCCATCAGATGCTATGTGGACTAAGGTAAAAACCAGGCCACAGACCAGGCTAGAGTTTCCAGAGTTTGTTTGATGTATGATGCTATCTGTTGGATGGATAGCGCCACCTCAGCGCTGTCCCAGGTCTGATGAGTGGTCGTCCTGGGGCAGCAAAGTAAATGTTTGCTGGCCTTTGGAGCTTTTTGGTGATGACGTCAACCACTACCAGAAGTCTTTTTACCTTTTAATACATTGTTTAGACTGATAATATTTTGATGAATTCTAGGTATCATGAGGCATACATATTGCATAACTACATGTTCTCAGAGAACAGGTCTAAACTAGATGTTTATCAAATCCACAAATAAAACAAGGACAAAGCAAGCTCCACGTTAACATAATTTAAGACTTAAACTAGAAAAAGACTCCTGGGTACCACTAGATAGAACCTGTGTACAATCACTGGTACCCATACCACAGTTTGAGGACCACTGATCTAGTCCATTAATAAGTAACCAGTACTTTTTGATTTATAGTTATGCATTTGATGTTCCTAATGCAGTTTAGCAAAGTGGCCTTTTCATTTGTGTGGTATAGTTGCTCATAAGGTTACCTGGGCACTGACCCAGATTGTCTGATTTAATAATAAGTGAGTGACGTGTGGTGGCATCTGGTTAACATCATGTCTTTGGTCGTCCACATTTCAGCGACCATCGTGGCCTGTTCATGGTCAATGTCATCTCACAGACAACCACTCCCAGAACCTTGCATTACAGCCAGATAAGTCAATTCAAGCATTTTCTAAATGGATTTAAAGCCACATTGAGAATGTCACATGCTACAAAGTGGAGCAGAATTTTAAAGTGGTCCCAAGGTAAAGTACAGAAGTAGGTGAAGTAGTAACAAAGATACATTTCATTACTTACATTTACTTTGCTCTGAAGTAAATAAGTTATTATTATGATCAAAAACACAATGAGTGTGCTGTATAGAAGTGTCAATCTGACACATCTGTTTAATCAGTGTTATCACTGGAGGTCTGTGGTCCAGCTCCTGTTCTGTGTCTGTGCTGCTGCAGCTGTCATCAGTCTGATACAGTCTATCATCAGGTATCATTAGTGTGTGCTCTGCTTTCACTCTCTCTCACTGCACAGACAACACAGGCCAGACCTCAAGGTTACACTGCTGTACTCCAGCAGACCTCATGGTCTTCTTTACATTAGAAAGAACTAAAATGTGTTTTTCTGCCCTTTATCATAACAAACCACTGGTAAACACCCAGGTCAAAAGAGTTTCCAGATCTTATTTGGGAGCTCTCTTTAAATATTTGGTTTGACTAATAAAACAGTGATGTGTGCATGTGGTGCTCACTAGAGCCATATTGGAGGGATTAATGGGGTAAATTTAGTAAGTCTCTGCAATATTTGTCATTCATGCTCCTTTTAATCTTGAAACATTGCAACTGAATGTGGTTCTTATCTTCAAACGTTTCATTTTTAAATTTAATTAATCTTATTGTTGTGTTTTTTCTGTAAAGCACCTTGAATTGCCTTGTGTATGAATTGTGCTATACAAATAAACTTGCCTTGCCTTGCCTTCCATCCAGTTTTTAAGTAGTTCTCCAAAGGGCTCATAAATTACACAAAAGTGTTATATGTCAAAGTAGATCTCCTGGTAAACCATGCAAAAATAAGCTGAGGTAACCAAGATTTTATAAATCTATAGATACATTTTGAAGGAAAACTAAATTAGTTTTAATGTTTAAAATAATCTGTGCATTGGGTAAATATGAGTAGCTCTCTGCCGCGTTCAATTTGTAAAAGTATCTCTCAGGTAAAGGTTGGAGATCCCTGGCATAGAACAAACCTACCCTACCATACTTTGTAGCCTGACATGATTTTACAGTTCAGTTTTTTTATACATGCTCCTCAAAGTGTTCTGATTGAACATAGATTCTGTCTGACATAAAAAGGAAGGACTAGGATAAAATTATGACTAACAAAAAAATATATATATATTAAGGTGATAAATCAACACATAACGTGGTTTGACTGCCTGTTATAAGCAGTGTTATCAGCTGTGTCCGTGTGCAGAAGCTATGCATACATTGTAGTTAAAAGTTCACTTGACATTTACCATGTGGCTGTGGGACTCTTTAAGGGGTCAGCAGTCGTTACCATGGCAACCCCAGTCACATGATTTCTGGTGGGGACTTAACCTCTGTCCTCCATTCCCAATGGGTAGCCTTGATATTTAAATAATTTCTTCATAATAGCAATACGAACATGACAGTTTCTACACTGTTAAAGGGACCATATATAAGACAGAAGATTTTGAAATTAATTTCTAGATTTTCATTTCATCTCAGGATTACAGGATTACACAAATATGCTTGAATGAAATATAATACATCTCCAGGTATGTGACCAAAGGAAACATTACGAAATAGTAGAAAGATCAAAATTATATACCTTATTTTTCGGACTATAACTCACTCAGGAGTCTAAATACAATATATGTTTATGTGGCTTTATCCTCTGCTACAGCAGCAGGCTCCTGTGCAGCCGATAGTTTAATACGTGATAATACTGTGAAATGAACGGCTCCTAAACTTAATATCATTACTACCATCTCTTAATAATCTACGCTAGTTTTGTGATTATATCTGTACATTTTAAGTGTTAAACAAGACGCTAAAGTCGAAGCATTTCTCCAGAAGAAACCAAAACTACTCTCTCTTCCTGAGCCACGCCCCCATTGTCACGGCGAGGGCAGTGAGCGCTTCACGGAAAGTCTTATAGTCTGCATTTGAAAATGGTGGTGTGAAAGCAAACCATAAAAAGCCAAACTATGAACAAAAGTGTGATTTATAGTTTGGAAAATATGATAGGTAAAAATAGTCCCCTTTAAATTTGTCTAAGTACCTTCCCTATGACTTTTTATGCATTATTAGCTGCTTTAGTATGTGGCGATAATTCTCACTTGCCGGTGACCTTGCCTTTTGAGTGCCATCATATTGATCCATTTTGATTCTGCCAACGACGCAGTTTTTTAATGTTGAAATGATACATGGTTATGGCACGGAGTAAAACGTGGAGTGGCAAACAAATGGATGTGTAGAATATAGTGTAGTATCCTTGGTGAAAATACATGAAGCTGTTTGAGCGTGAGAAAGACTGAGCGACCTCAGGAAAAAAGCTCCAAAATCAGCCGACTATGGATAATGGACACACCAAGACTATTGTAGGCTGTGTGTGTGTGTGTGAGCTAAGAGGCAGTTCTCTGAGGTGTGGTTAACTGGAACACTGTGAGGAGGTGAGAGATCATGATGGAAGTTTATAACCGTGGAGAGTGGTGCTGCAGGAGCGCAGCATCAGGCAGTGCAATGAGTGCAGTCATCCGGGGCCCAGGATTTTAAGGGGCCCATAAAGATTTTTAAATGGTTGTCAGGTTTAAGGTAAAAAGCCTCACAATAAAATCAAGGCAAGAGACATGCACACAGTCAATTTGGCAACTCTCTTAAAGTTAATCAAGCAAATAATTGAGAATGTACAAAACCTATTTACACCTAACCACGACAATTTCAAACTAGCTATGAGCTACAATCTGGTACAAACATCTCTGCCACTGTGCTTAATGTAATTGTACACTGTCCTAATAAACCAATAAATAAAAAAATAAACATTTAATGAATTACAATCTTAAAGGTGTAGTCCATAAGTTTCCCTAAATAAAGAAAAGATATCATTGACTATCTGACCCTGTTATATGATGTAAAGTAGGTCGTCTGTAGTCTGTAGAGGCCAGGGGGAGGTAAAATAAGAACCATGGCCATGTTACCTACTTTACATCATATAATGTACTAGTATGTACTACAACCTTGCAAATATTTTTGATCATACCTATTTTTTATGCATTAATAAAATTTGGACAATAATCTACACACCTACCAGCTCACCAGATGTTCAAAATGGCCACACCACCAGAGTCCAGTGACACATCTCCTTTGCAGAGAGGTTGGCTTGATCGATCCGATTCATTTCAAAGTGCTTAGAGCTTATGAAGCACCTGCACACAGCCACATGCAGACATGATCGCAGACCCAATCACAGTCACGGGCGCAGCTGTTTGTCTTGGCAACTACAAATCCCACCCCTGACACCCCCCGTGACCCCAATCCATACTCCCACTCCACATATATACACATGGATTCAGCAGGCAGTTGGAGTGCTCTGTAAAGACCTCTGGAGGTGTGTCAGATGAGCAGAAGGGACTAGGCAGAGCAGGCGTCCCTGGAGGTTCAGGTCCTCACCTTGAATGCACATATTCACACAGCGCAAACACCTATTTAACTATGGCAGCCAGAGTGGGCAGTAAAAAGTAGCAACTTGGGGTTTTGAGTGCCATCCTATTGATACCTTTTGAGTCACTTATACATATACAGATGAGCAGAAAGAACTAGGCTGAGTGGGCGTTCCCGGAGGTTTAGGTCCTCACCCTAATTTATACAATGATGCACTACTGCATCCAGTGTGGACAATGAAAAGTAGCAAGGTGAGAATTCCTCAAATATGTATGTGGAAACATGAAATCGAGCTCCTGAGAAAGTCAGCATACAGTGGACATGCTGACATAAAATTGTGACAAGAACACAACATATAACACATCACATAACATCTCAAAAAGATAGCATAATATAATTTACTACTACTACTACTTTTTGTATGACTACCTATATGACTGCATATGATGCAATATTAGCTACCTTATGGGGTGATGATTCTCATTTTTCCAACGACCTTGCCTTCTGAGTGCCATCACATCGATCTCTTTTGATTTACATAGATACACATACATGAAGAAAACAGGAGACCGGGCTGAGCAGGTGTCCCAGGAGATTTAGGTCTGGACTTTCACCGCACATAGAGTTTTCATATAAAGCACACACCCACATAACTACTACGGCCAATGTGGATACTGATGAAGGCGGGATTACGTCAGCTATCTAAGTAGAAAGGTCGAATCAAGCTCTTGAGAAAGTCAGCACCTCAGTATACGGGAGTAGTCAAACATACAGAAATGAATGTGACAAGAAAACAATTCTATTTCTATTTAATTATATTATAACTTGGTAGAAAGCATAGATTTTTTATTTTTTTTTGCATAATAGACCCCTTTAAAACAAAAGAAATTCCTTATGATTATACATTATTAGCTACTTTTGTATAAATGATAAGAATTTTCACTTTGCCAACAACCTTGCCTTGCCTCTTAATTCACTTATAAACACAGATACAGAAAACAGACGAGCAGAAGGGACCAGGCTGAGTGGGCGTCCCCGGAGGTTCAGGCCCTCACCTTCACTGCACATACTCATTCATACATTGATGGAGCGTATGCCCACATACATGTTCTACAGGCAGCTCATTCATCTTTCATGATGTTATAGTAATCGTCAGTCACACGAGCTAGCCTGTGGGAGACCTCTGTGTTAAATTCCACACATTAGGCTCACAGGCACATGGCCGCGGCTCATTTATCCACCGGCACGTTCTAAGTGTGCATTTGCGTCAGATTTATGAAGGCTGCACCTGTCTGGACAGTCATTAGCTGCTCCTGGTTGAGACTGTGGGCAGACGTCATTAGCCTGAACTGTGAGCAGACTGTGGCCGCGACAAGAATAATTACCACTTTTATGAGCCGTTTTAATATTGTTATTGTATTCTCTCGTGGTTTATGGTCGAACTGCAGCATTGTTGTAAACCTTTTGATGGAGTGCAAGATCCCAATAAAGCTGGCTACTGTCGGCTACAAGACAACAAAAAGAACTAAAAGGTCAAGAGTGCCTGAAGCCTAACAACTTTGGGTCTTAGTCGGGTGCAGGGTTGACACATACTTATACGCTGACAGATTCCATTCACTCTCACATTCATTCACTATTGCTGGGTTGCAGGTTCTAGAATGTGTCCTACCCTCAGATGGGGGGCAGGGGGCCAGAATTCCGAATTAACTATACGGGATTTTTATAAAGAAATATCCCTCCCAAAATAAATCCACAAATGTTGAATTAGATAATTTTTTATTAGTGACATGGTCCATTACTCACCTATTTCTATCCAACCACTCACAAAATCTTCTAATTATTTTACTCATTTTCTCCCATTAAAATATATAGGGCTATAAAATTTTGCAACCCAGCAATAGAAGCAATTTATATTAACCAAATCTCCAATGACAGAAGCATATCTTGGAGGATGGATGAAGTCAAACTATCTGGAAAGATCCCATGGTAACACTGGGAGGCCATGCAGGCTCCATTCTAAAACTCTATTTGATGGACTGCACGTTCCCAATAACCGTCTTTACTGCAAGTCAACAAGAAGGACTTCAGGGTGGCTGCAGCCTAGCTCAGCAATTTAGGATGATGACCGGGTCGTCACAGGGTTGACACACAGACCACTTTCACTAGAAGAAGAAAGAGTCACCAGCTCTCTCTTTGAATGTGGGGGGAAGCCATACGACCAGGAGAGAACCCATGGAAACAATGGAAGGACATGCAGACTCCATATAGAAAGATTTCTGTATTGGCTGGCCTGGAAGATTGAAGCTAACCAAACTACCATGCACCCCACACATAGAATAAAATGAAAGTACCATCAATGTGGTTTAATGTATCTATATATAACGTGGACAGGAGCTGTTGAAGAATGATCCAGAGATGACACTTGGCTCCGGTGTATGTGAATGTGCATAATGATAGAATATTATACCCAGCTCACGATTCACCAGCCTTCATCATTTATCTGTGTTCCTCCCACCAAGATGCAGGTTAGTGCCTCTCCCCCATCACCACTAGGATTTATACTGTTTGTCAGACCCTTCTATTCACATCAGGTGCACAATCCTACCTGTTTAAACGTACTTATGGTCAAAGGGTAGCCAAAGAGACAAACATTTGACTGTGGTGCTTTGTAAGAGCCACATCGTTGAATATTTCACGTTTTTTTTTTTTACCTGGTTTTTAATGTATAATGTGTTCTCACCATTCTGGCATTCTTTCTCCTAGCCATTCACATTCACAGTTGCAATTTAGAGTCACAGCTCTTCTTTTATTCATTTTTACACCATTAACATAAAGCTAAACAATATCAAAACCAGGATTAACTCAATCATGCATAAACTATGAAATAGAGGTCTAATCCCGGATTTAACCCTGACTATTCTAAACCAGGATGAAACAATGTAACAATAAAGGCCTCAT
Organism: Philypnodon macrostomus; assembly: GCA_036025475.1. Classification (NCBI taxonomy): domain Eukaryota; kingdom Metazoa; phylum Chordata; class Actinopteri; order Gobiiformes; family Eleotridae; genus Philypnodon; species Philypnodon macrostomus. Next base: position 22,465 of record JAVQKC010001826.1, read on the forward strand.
ACTACGCAACACAGACTTTTCTGAGCTTTTATCAGTGTTTTAATGTTGTTTCTTCTTCAAACACACACCCAAAGTTGTGTTTTGATTCATCTGGGCATGTTTGAGTAATTTATTATGTTGAGCTATAGTCCTGAAAACAGACAGACCCTAGTAGTGATGTCATAATTAGGGGCTAAACCACAAAGTGGTGCCTGCCTGCTCCTGCACTGTCAACAAACACACAAAATAACCCTTGTTGCCACCACCATTGAAAAACATACTGTAACTGATTGGAGATGTGTGGTTGGCTGTGAGGGTGTCAGGGCTTTGTTTATGTCCCAGGAGAAGTACAAACTGGTTGGAGTTTTCTTTTTCTTTGGAAAACCCAGAAAACCGGCACAAATGGTTTGGCCCTTTCTTGAAACAGGAACAGGTTTCTCACAGACCATTTCTCATTGAGTCCAATTGGGAGCCTAAATGCCTACAGTTACAGTTGCAAATAAAGCACATTATAGGAGCTTTAAAAATTACTTGAACAGGTCCAAAAATACAAAAAACTGATTATCACAACAACTGCCTCAATACATGCATGCTTTGGGGCAGTATGGAAGAGGCTGGAGTATCTGGAGAGAACTCACTGTAACATGGGGAGGGCATGCAGACTCTACCTAGAAAGATGTGTGTCAGCCAGCCAAAAGATTGAACCCACAACCTATATCATTGCTAAAAGCCTGGACCACTAACTAAAATGGCCTTTACCTTCATTTAGAGTCACCAGTTCTAACACACAGTATGGAGGAGGCTGGAGTACCTGGGGAGAACTCACATTAACACAAGGAAGACATACTGGCTCTACACAGAAAGATATTGTGTCAGTTGGCCCGAGGATTGAACCCACAACCCACTTGCTCTAAGGTAGGTGCTCTAACACGTACAAGCTTTAATTGATCAAGGCTATGTAGACTTTATGTATGTGCTTAACAACCTGTTCTGTGTTCAATAATAGTAGTGACACCAGCAGCGGGATGAAAAGGTCACATACACAAACAGCCAATGTGTGTGTATGTGTGTGTGTATGTGTGTGTTTGTGTGTGTGTGTGTGTGTGCGTGTGTAGGTGTGTGTGTGTGTGTGTGTGTGTGTGTGTGTGTGTGTGTGCGTGTGCTGCCAGCTGGTCTTCTGACGTCCATAGACACCGCGCCAACAAACTGGCTCTGTATCAGCACCGGACAGCCTCCCACCTCTGGTCCCTAGTGGCCCCCAGAGCACACCGGGGCCCTCTCTGACCCCCGTCCCGATGAGCAAGCTGCTACCAAACCCCTAGAAAATGATATTCAACCTCGGGAGCCCGCTGAAGGGAGAGACAGGTTAAGGTAAGGACATATGCGTGACAGTGCGGTGCAAAAGCAGTGTAAAAATAGCAGCAGGTGGATCAGAGAGCAAAATATATACAGTCAAAAAGGAGGTAATGGATATGTATGTGTATGATGAAGAGGAGACAGAACACCAAATGTATTCAAGGTCACGTCTTATGGAAATCTGAAGAGATCTGCATTCAGAGCCTATATACACATGACTGGTCAACAAATGCAGGGAAAGAGAAATCATATAGAGATAGAGTTATATTCAAGTGAGCGAAGGTTAAGTAAGAAATGGTCCAAGATGCACTGAATGTTCAATTCGATGCCTGTTGAGTCAGTACTATTCTGTCTTGCATCCATAATACATAGTTGAGAACACAATGTGCTGTCTGTCTGAGAGGAAGCTATTAAATCTCTAAAAATGTAAAAAACAAACTTTATTTTGTGGTCTGTTTTATCACCACACTTAGCCACAGCTGCCAAAGGGCAATCTGACATAGATGTGGCAGGCAACCCACACACTCAGCAACCACTACCAATCACACACGAATATACATAGGCAAGGTGGGGAAGCTGTCTTGCCCAAAGACACAAAAGCAGTATGAACTGGTTGGGTGAGAATCAAACCCCCAACCTTTCAGTTAGTGCATTATCTCCTTTACCACTTGTTTAAATCCCTCTCGAAAATGTGCATACTGTCCTTGAGCAAGACTCTTAACCCACATTGCCTATAATTGAATTTAATAGTGTGATTGGAGAGGCCATGGGCGCAGAATAGCTGACCTGTCTCTGTCAGTGTGCCCCAGGGCAGCTGTGGCTACAGAAGAAGTTTACCACCGCCACTGTGCGATTGCTCATGAACGGACTAATGGACTCAAAATGCAAGCCTTGAGGTATTATGAAGTGCAGCATAAATCTAATCTTTATTATTATTATCATTAGTAGAGTAGAATTCTACCCTCCATGGCAACCACACCATCACCGATTTAGTTGTATGTAAATAGTCCACCATTTTGATGATTTATGGACATCATCAAACACTCACATTAGTATCACACCAAAAATAGCAGCCACTGATAGATGACCTTGCTTTGAGCTCGGTCACAAGAAGAAAGGGCCTCTACAATGTCAAGTCCAACAAAGAGAGCAGACCACACTATAGAGACAATGCTTTTCCCATGGGCCACCATCAGAGTGACAAAGCACTAATGGTTCAAGTGTGGCAAGATAAAAATAGTGAAAAAAACCCCCAGACAAATCCAGCATTCAGGCAGTGTTTTTTGTACGTGTCTGAATGGGATATCACACAAGAGGCCTCCATAGACAGCACTTTAGCACAGTTTAGGGAGCGCATCCTTGCCTGTCAGTCTGTACGGGACACTTAGAAACTCTTTACCGGGAAAAGGACTTTGAACTTGATGGGAAAAAAATGGCACCGGGCGCCGCTTAGAAGCAGATCTTCACATAAAAAAGACAGAACAAAGGGTGGTGAGCAGCGAGGAGTGGCGGGAACAGGGGAGAATGGTTACACGGACACATACAGACAACAAAAGTACATCACCCGGGAACGGGGCAAGTGTTTAAAATGTGTTTTGAGAAAGAAAACGTCAGAAAACTCAAGTGTGATAGGGTGAGTTGGAGGGTCAGAGTGAATACTAAAGGTAAGGACACAGACAAGAATTTGTAATCCTTGTATAAAAGACAATCTGGACTCTAAGACCCTCTGTGGGCTGTATTATAATGGTTTAAAATTAGACTCTGAGACCCTCTGTGGGCTGTATTATAAGGGTTTAAAATTAGACTCTGAGACCCTCTGTGGGCTGTATATAAGGGTTTAAAATTAGACTCCGAGACCCTCTGTGGGCTGTA
>JAVQKC010001827.1:0-10682 GCA_036025475.1 Philypnodon macrostomus
CTTGTGGCCCTTTGGCCGGGTTCACACACCCCCGGGTGTGTCTTGTGGGCCGGGCGTCCTCCCGGCCCCCGCCTCCGGGGGGGGCAGTCACCCACCACACCATCCTGCCACTTCACCGCCCAAATCTGGTGCTCCAAAGGTGTAGGTTGTTGCTGTACTATTTAGTAATTCTGCAGCTGACACAATTATAATGTGTCATCTTTTTAATGCATTTTTTTTACTTCTAGATTAGCGTTTGTTTTTATTTAGTGAAAAGTTTGGAGCATGATCCTATATGTCCCTCTGTCCCTCTGCTGACCACACCCACTTCACTTCTACAGCCAATGCAAACAACAGAAGCAAAGGGAGGTGGGGGGGCTCTTCACCTGAATACAGAGAAGCGCTCCTGCCAGAAAGGCCAGAACCGAGCAATGAGGTTACTTAAACATGAATAAACTAAATACATTATAGTACAAAGTAATATATAGAATATTTAGAAAGGTCAGAAAAGTTTAATCACTATAATAAGATAAGATCCAACTTTCAATCAATAAACAAGGACAATCATTTTAACCTAAATTATTATTTGCACTAAAATCTTCAAGAAGGTTTTCTAGATGCACTGATGTACCTCATATGCGTGTTCTCGTGTTCAAGTCAAACCGAAGCAGGAAGGCAGCAGCCGGTATTACAGCTGACTAAGTGACATGGCTTATGTAAGAGGCCCAAATGGTTGTGTATGTTCAACATGGTTTAAGGACACATGATGATATCACCACAGACTTCTTAAACATAACTTTCTGAGTTACTTTTGATCTGTGAATATGATAAAACTTAATAAAGTATGCACTGGACTTCATAGACAACATGTTCAAAATTCTCAAATTAAGCTTAAACCACATCATAACCACCAATTTGTCTGTGTGCAGAACAGTGTATGCCTTGTCCTGTCTTAAATCACCTGCCAAGGAACTACAAATGTAAATTAGCAGTACGCTAACTTTGGTGCATTTACAAATGTATTTTTGTGTTCATTAATGTGCATTCTCCCTTTTAAATAAACACTACATTGAGGAGATGATAAAGTGCTGTTCACTTTCACTTGTACTCAGAAAGCACAGATGCATTTTTTTTATAAGTGTTGGGCTTCCATTTAAATCAATGAGATTCTGAGCAAGAAGATGGGGCCGCACAGTGTCAAATTCTGGACTAAAATCAGTGAACAAAACTCATGCATAAGCTTTACTATTTTCTAGGTGTTTGTAGATCAGGTGGGACATGCTGATGATTGCATCTGTGGTGATGTACCCATCTGTACGCAAATTGCATGGGATCAAGCATTCTTCTTAAAGCATTTCATAACAATACTAGTTAATGCCAGAGGTCTATAGTCTTAGTTTGAAGCTGGGCAAGAACTCTTTGGTATTTAAGCAGTAATTACAAACTAATGCACATTGAAATTAAAGCCCCAGGAGAGACCAGACTTTACCCAAGGCCTGCTCTTGCAATTGTACAAATAATATGGCTAGATTTGGGATTGGGCTTTTATGTAATAAGTTTGGTCTTAAATCTTTATTCATGTTTTTATTTTATGTATTTATTTATTTTGTATTCTATTGTCTATTGTCCTTTTGATGATGATATACTAAAAACATGTTTTCTTTATTTTTGAAGTGACAATTTTTTTGGGTGACCCAATTCAAAGCTTTAGCAAAATATTTTGTGTCTTGACCAGTATTTGAGAATAATGGCCACCAAGCCTTTCAACTATATCGATGAAAGCTTAAGAAACTAAACACAATTTGTTTTTTGTGATACATTGGTATCAGTATAGTCTTTACAGTACTTGAAAAACAGTCTTTACAGTTGAAAAACTAGATTTTCTTCCTTAGCCTATAATCTATTAGCAGACTAATAAAACACCTGCAGTTAATTGACATTTCCTATATAGTGTAGCCTTTGCAGTTACCATGGTTACACTATATTAAAGCAGGTAGAAGGACCAGACAAGGTGCCTGTCTATCACGCTGCTCTAATCAACAGCTGCCCTGATTTCCAGCCTCCCACAGAGACTCTACCTCCAGTCAGTGATTGAGGAGGACCCCAGCGACCAACACTGCCACAAACCATTAGCCCCAACACAGAGCCCTGGAACCAAAGCTATGCTTCTTACTTCCTCTGTGCCACTAGCCATGTCTTAGTACTGTGGAACATTGTATTCAGCTTTGAAGGCATATGCTGACAGGTTAAGAGCTTTTTAAAAAATTAGATTTGGTAATACTTTATTTGACATAGCCCCTAACTACATTATATCTACTTAATTAAGTATAATGTAATACACTGTGTAACAAATTTTAACTACATTGTACCTAACCCCAACCCCAACCTTAACCACTCTATATCTACAACGTAGTTACATGTTATTACAGTTTGTTACACAGTGTATTACATTGTACTTAATGAAGTAGATACAATGCAGTTAGGGCCTATGTAAAATAAAGTGTGAGCTTAGATTTATTTGCCATATTTGATAACCTTGTTATTTTATTTACTATTTCAAGGCTCATTCGAGGCTCTAATAGGAACAACAATGTGTAAATCCATGTCAGTTTAAAGACCATGAGTTATTGCTAAACATATTGATTTCTGAGATAAGGATATTGCATTTGCTTATACTACAAAACCAATATTGTTTAGGTATATTATGTGCGGCCCTAGACTTAATGTTACAATGGTACGATATTGTGAAAGTATTGTTACCTGTATTTCTCAACACAGGTATATTAAGCCAGAAAGTTTTGAGTATAGTTTTTAGATTACCTTGACAAACTACTTCATCCTGGTGTGGTTTCCCAAACAAAAAGGCACAAAAAAACTGGTGAAACAGGGCTATGACGCAAGTTGTTTGCTCATACTGCATCATAGCAGAGATGATGGGCGCAGGTAGAGTAGTAGTGATTTATCAGCGTTAGTTTATCAGACACAAGCACATTACCTTCACACTGTGCTGGGGCGCCACAACAGTTGGTCTTTATGCAGGCAAAAAAAACATAGTATCAAAGTCAAGCATATATTCAACATTTACTCAACCTCTAGACAATATCGAATAGGTGTATATTAATGCACTTAGCTGGTTTATTTTTTGAACATATGCAGTGTTAAAAGAAAAGAAAACCTCAGAACTGTGAAGGAGGCGGATTTAAGTGACTTTGAATGCGGCATAGTTGGATTTTGTTATTATTTCTAGAAAATATCCGGCTCTCTGGGTGAAAATTCAACACTGAAAATAATAAACAGGCTATGGTAAAGATGTGGGAGACCACCTCTGATTGCACACCTGGGTGAGTTTATTAGGCACAGCATTTACATGTGTTTAACTGTAACTTTCAACTAAATAAAAATTGCGTATTGTGGGAAAAACTGTATCTGATGTGTATCTGATCAGCTGCAATGCCTTTTTATTTTATAATGTGGTGCTGGGAAGATATAAGGGGGTGAGCGATAAAAATCGAGTTATGAGAATGATTTAATCTGGGAAGATCGTGGAATCGTGATACAGTGCATTCATTTATGCTGTTTTTCATTAAAAAAATTATAAATAGTATTAAGTATTATGAAGAACACTGGATGGATAATTAAAAAGGGTTTCTCAAGACACTGATAGCAGTAGTCGTGATAAAATCTAAATGTAATATAATTATGCACTAAATGTGTTGACACATTCTGTATGCACATCTATGGCTATATGTTATCTAGTAGGATGTTATACAACAGATATGAATGCACACAAATGTATAGACAACAGAAGCAAACCAGATAATTACAGATAATTATATATTGGGTGATTTTGAACAGGTACAGATTGTTGTGGTAGTAAATGGACCGAGATCCAGATTTCTAGATAGTGAATGGGTATGACCTGCCAGGGCATATACTGCAACAAGGTCAACAGTCATTAACCACAGGTACACCTGTTCAACTTATTAGTTAACACAAATAGCCAATTACCCAATCACATGCCTACAAATGAATGCATTTTGTCGGAAAACAGCACAGTGCCTTTTAATGTATATTAAGTGTATATCATATATTATTATGATATAAAATCAAAATATACTTCTTATTTAAAGATTATTTAAATTTCTGATATGAAAAATGATTTAAACAGTGTAAATCTGCCACAATGAAAACTGGTGTTATTCAGTATATTTTTAGCATATTTGCATTTGCTGATATTGCCATAACAATAATTTTGCCATATATTGTGCAGCCCTAGGAACAAATGAAACACCAATAGAGAACAATAAACAACATTAAAAAAAAAACAATCCAGGAAGTATCTGAAACATGACCTTTTTGAGCAGAAAGACGACTTCATTTTGGTTTCATGTCAGAGTTCCCTATCCAGCTGGGTCTGTAACTGATCCACCGCAGGCTCAAAATAGCTGCTTCTTGTGTACACAGCTCTGGGGTTACCTACGCAAACGCCATCATGTAAGGCATTTGGTGGATGTCTGTGGGGTCTGGACTGCAGTAGAAATGGCTGCTCCTGGTCCCGGGGGTCTTATGGAGTAGAGTTGGGTTTCTGTGTTTGATCCACACAAACAGAAAGCAAGTCATTGCCATGGTGCTCCTCTGGCCCCATTTCCAAGTCTGTATCGATCACATTATGTCTTATAATAACTCAGCCGGACGCCGAGGGGTGTCACGAGACGTATTTATAACTCGATCAATATCTGTGCATCGACTCTGGAGCAGGATGGACCGTAGAATCTCTCTGCTCATGTGTGCCCTAATGTATGTGGACATTCTGAATTTATCATGTCCTTTCAAACAGGAGTGTGAGATATGGCGAAAAAAAATTGTATTGATGTGATGTGTTATGCCAATCTGCTAATCTGGGAAGATCACTGTTAAAGCCAACCAACCAAATTTGTGATCAAACTGATATTGTAACTTGGCTTTAAAAAAACATAATTACCGGTATATTTTTACCATATCACCCACTCCTACTTTCACGTACAATCTCAGTATTAGGGTTTTGTAATGTTCAATGGATAAGCATGCCTCACAACCCGAAGCAAAACATTCATCCCATATTATGCATCCCATATTATGCATCCAAGATGATGCATTTTGTCTGCATTTTTAATTAATTTCAGACATAACTAGTTATGCATATATAATAAATAAAACTGAATACATTTAGGTAAGCTGTTGCTTTCTCTCATCTGAAAAAGAAAATGTTCTTTTAAGGCCCTCTCTCCCCCTGCTGGCCACACCCGCTGGTCTTTTTCTACCATCTCTGCTGTGTGCCGTTTACAGGTTGTAATAAGATGCAAACGATCCAAATAGCGTAGCATGTAATTATGGTGAGTAATGGCAGAGTGGTTATACATGCTTGGGATCTAAGCATGTGGCTGTCAGGTACGCCCTCCCTACTTTGATTAATGAAATTACTGCCTTAGGTTTTTCTTGATGTGAAAACGTGAGCCTTCAGGGCACAAGAGCCCATTGAGAATGCATGGAAATGACCTTCTTGCTGTGAGTATACAAACCATCGCTCCTTCCTCCTTTCCACAGGCAAGACAGCATTCCAGTTTTAGTTTTTTCCCTATACCCACATACGTATTCCAGGGAAAGAACTCTTGGAAGGCATTTGTTACTAAAAATGACCCCCACCCCATCATCGTATTAGACCTAATAACCACTTTGGAAGGAGCCCATTGTGTTGTGAGCAATGAGTTTGAGAGTTGAAGTAATATTGGTTGCACATGAGGCACCATTCATATTGCATTAAACTTAATGACATTGAGACTGAAGCTCCAGATTGCTTTATTGGATTGGTCTCTGTGTGTTGGAAGAAAGGATAGAAGCAGAAAGCTGAAATTAAATTCGGGGGGAAAAAGCAAAATGACCAATGGTGCAAAACAATAACAAAAACAAATGTACCCAGTAGAACTGTCACACGACCATGTCAGATCTCAATGTTCGCAACTGGCATTCATCACTGACAATCATTTTAGATTGCATGATTCGAAACTAAAAATGAACAAAGATCAACCTCTGGCCTATACCCACGCAGTGAGCAGCCACTGAGAAGCATAGTGAAATGGAGCTTATAATGCATCCAGGCAGAAGTGATGCGGAAGTGAGAGCATTGATGCAAACTGAACAGATGCGATAACAATATGAGATTTGCAGAGCTGAATCACAATGCCGAGTACAATTTATAAAATATTTACATGGGAATTATGGCACATACAGACTACAGTATATGCATGCACCCAGTGCAGTCTTAGACACCACCTTGCACCATTGCAAATACCATCATAATAACTAACACTGGACTATGGAAAATAGCATATGGCCACACTTTTATTTATTCACTACATTCAGGTCAAGGGCAATCTTAATGCTTCAGTGTAAAGATGTTTTGCTTTCAACTTTGTGGTACCAGTTTGGGGAAGGGCCTGTTCTTTTCCAACACTGTTGTGACCCTTTGAAAAAAGTAAAGACTAAAAAGTCATGGTTTGATGGGTTTGGTGTGGAAAAACCTGACTGGCTGCACAAAGCCCTGACCCCAGCCCCATGGAGCACCTTTGGGAGGAACTGGAACAGAGACTGTGAGCCAAGCCTTCTCATCTAACACCACTGCCTGCTCTTATAAACGCTCTATAGAATAAATAGGCAAAATTTCCAACACAAACACTGACTAAGTTTGAATAGACTATCATTACAATCCTTATTGGTGTAACAGTAGTGTGAGACAATGAACAAAACTACCAAATTAAATGACCTTGAACATAAAACTGTTAACTGGACATCCACAAGTACTTTCTATGGTCTGAATACAGAATTTTCATGCACGCTTTAGAGGATGTAAAGTAGATAAGAAGGTAAAGGGTAAGATACAGTACAAGGTGAACCAGAGATGAGACATAGGTGGAGGGAGGGCTTGTAAAAGAATATCATCATCTTCTTCCAAACTTCCTGAAGGAGAAAGTTGATCGTGTTATGGTGTGAGGCGCAGAGGAAGCAGGCAGGATAGAGTCCGGACTGGATTGAATAACAAAATCTCATTAGACACCCAAGTTCAGTTAATGTCCTCTATTCCAGATATAGTCTCCTCCTCACTCTCTCAGTCAAACATCACTTAGGACGGCAATCTGAGAGTTTCTATGTTGAATTATAATTAGCAGAGAAGTCAGGTTTGGTGCCACATACAAAGAACACGGTAACTAGCAAATCTGGCAGCCTGGATGAAGTTAATTGATGTAAATTTCAGTTTTTATCTGTTAGCTGTCTTTTCTCATGCTGCGTTCCAGACAACTCCGACCTCTGTAAGAAGGAGGAGATCCGAGTACCCAGACTTCATTCAGCTGATGTCATGTGACATCTTAGCGGGGTTGTACATGCTAAAAGATCACATTTCAGCTGAACTACATCATAAACCTTATGAGTCTCTGTTTATTGACCATAGTCTACTAGATAGTGTTCATTTAATAGACATTCTGCTTAAACTGGTGTGAAGAGTATAAAATGATTTCTCTGTAGGCTACTAAATGAGCTAACCGCTAATGCTAATGTGTTTGTTGACATACGAGATCTTTTCACTGGAATGGATTGGAAGTTGGAACTCGTAATCTCGAAGTGGAAAAGTCAGACCTCCAAGTTGTCTGGAACGCAGCATTAGTCAGCAGGTGAACAGGCTTTGTGAACTGTATTTAAAAACTAGATTTATGATTTTGGTCAGTATCACTGGACCTTCTTCCTGTATCAGGTCACACTCCTGAATCCCATGAGGACTGACATGTGTCACCCCAAACAATAATCCGGATTGAAACGATTAATTTCAGTCTGATGGGACAATACTATTGTGTACATGACCCTGAACTTTGAACTCTATGGAAAGAGGAAAAGCCAAAATAGCATTATCTCAACTGGATCAAAACATATCGCATGAAACCAATGTCACCAAGGGTCAAAAACTACCAAGTCAATTGAATTTTTAACAGCAGTGTACCTTCAAAAAGATACTGGCAATTTAACCTTAAGAATTAGGCTCCATTCATGCATGGCTGTTTCCATCTCAAATTACAAGCAATCGAAAATGAATAGTTGAGTAAGCCAATCAGCAGGTCCAGGAAATGTGAAGAAAAAGCATGAAAAATTCGATAGCCTCAACACTTACCGGTGGAAAAAAAAGAAAGGTATAAAGAACCCCACTATATGAGAGAAATACTGTACGAGCTATTCAAGCAGATCAAAGGAGCTGACATCAAGATTTTCTTTATCCATAGAAGAGGTTTCAAAAGAAGATATCTGCAGCTTTTACTGAACAGACAAGGCCATGCTACCACAGAGCAAGTGAAACACAGGGCTGCAGTCTAAATGAATCCATTTAGTAGGGCTGTATAATAGACTGCAAAGTAATTGTTTGCTATCAAGTAAATGTTCAGATCCTTTAAAGTACAAATATGTGAAAGTCGAAGTTGGTATTAAATTGGTCTTCAGTTTTATGCTGTATTTCAAGTGATAGCTGAATGTTGGTTTAGTCCTGGTTCAGTTACGGTTGAGTCCTGGTTTAGTTCGGACTTGTTAAGCTTGGGTTCAGTCTAACTCGGGTTTAGTCAAAAAGGTTTTCCGAATCCCAATACTACCATTATCATAATAGTCAATAGTTTGATTTTTTTCATATGACAAGTTCTATAATATTGTCTAGTCCTTTACCTAGACGCTAAATGCTGGAGTTAAATCTCTTCACATGTGCTCAGTGAATTTCTAATGGTGAACCGCTTAATATAGAGATAAGCTTCAAGCCGTGACAGCGAGCCCCACTATCTGTCTTCATTAGGGCTGGCTGTGCTGGTGGATTGTCTGTGATGAATGGCTTCCTGCACACGCTTATATTCTCTTCTTTCACATCCCTTTCATTTTTCGGCACAATGCTATGTCTTTGCTGAACACAGGACTGCGGTCTATGCACTATGAAGGAAAGTGCAGATCAACTGTGGTGAGCATGGCGTGTTGTAGTCAGAGACAAATTGGTAGTACACCTATAGACCTGTGTGTCATGTGTAGGTAATGCAATGCGCCAAGGTTTTATGTCTTGACAACTACAACAGACAAGTTAAGCATACTTTTGAACGTGAATAAACATTTTCACTGCTGAGAATCCTGGAGGGAAAAAAACTGTATACCTCAAACACACATTTGATTTTTTTTACTGCATTTTAATGCGGCAACGTGGGGCTTTTACTATAATCAGAACTAGGGTGCGGATAAGGTATACTTTATTTTGCTATTATTGACTCTTATTACTTTATTATGCCACTCCAGGGGCAACTTGTCAAGAGTAGTAGACATTGCAGCCCCCCAGGATCCTTCTACTGATTTTGAGCAAAGATCTTGGTCAGCAGCACACAGCTGGAGATTTTAGCCTATTGTGCATGTTTTAAGTTGATGGGGAAACCGTAGGACCCAGAGAAGGCAAACTCCACACAGAAAGCATACACTTCCCAAGTCTGGGACTCTATCCACCATTAACCCCAACTACATACACTCAGCACTCAGATATGTTTTAAAATTGTACCATTTTCAGACAAAAAGAAAGCCTAAGCAATATTTTAAAACAAATTTACAAAGATGTCACCTGGAGCAAAGCTTTTGTAAACACCTAAAAAGCCAGTTGTGGGAAGGAAACCGACTTAAGGGAAAAGCTCCTGCACTTTAACTATTTTCTAAACACATTTGTCCTAAAAGGCACCTTTATCAACTCAATCTACCAATTTTAACTAAAGCTTTCTTCCAGGGGAAAAAATGTCAAAGGAATGGGAGACTGAGAGTGAAGAGCAGATATGTCCAAAATGAATAGGACAGTGCACTGGTGGAGTATAATGATCAATTGTCTGCAGTCTGACAAACTCCAAAGCTCTCTAATCCCATATAGGCTCCCCCTGCTTTTAATGATGCCAAGGGACAAAGAAAAGGGAACTACACCGACGATTTCTGAATGGTTCAACTTATATGAATCAGTTTAAGATATCTTTAGTTTGTCTCAATGTTAAATGTTTGGTCTGAATGTATACTGTTGTTGGTGTATTGTACAGTGGACTGCAGAGGCGGTGGCTTTCATCATTGACTGGAGAGTGGCTGCTGAATCAAGGGCATGTCTGAGAGCATTAACGCAAGAACAAAGTGGAGCTTTTCACTGCTGTATTTCACAGACAGATATCCAGTGAGTCAGGCTTCAGTCAAATACTCTATACCAGAGGTCGGCAACCCTTGGCCCGCGGGCCAAAGTTGGCCCTCGGCCAAATTATTTTGGCCCGCAGCTAGTTTCTGACGGACCTCTACGTAATTATCAAGCCCATCAACAACCAACATCACATCAGTCGCTGTAAAACCCTATTTGCAAGCATACAGCTCTCTGTCATGGTTCCATAGTTTCACTAACTTCCAAACAATCAATAGCAAGCATTATACCATGTGACCTCCTTCTGTCATGGTTTCCTTTGCCTCTATCCAATAAGTATAGCGCATTTGCATCACGTGATCTAAACCTGGGCTAATGTCTCAAAAAACTCCATTTTTTTATGGCTCGCCTCCTCGGACTCAGCCACAAGTTGACGGAAAAGACGGTGTTGGGTGCTGGATGTGCCTCGGACGAAATTGATTAAACGCATGACTTTATCCATGAC
>JAVQKC010001875.1:0-13237 GCA_036025475.1 Philypnodon macrostomus
CCCCCCCCCCCCCCCACAACTATGGGTAGCCTATCCCCAGTGTGTAAGGCCCCTAATTACCAAGATATGCCCCAGTCTCCCAAGAAGTAGAAGAAGCTGGACTATATTAAGGCGTGATCTCTGTACCTGGATGGCCATGTCTTATTGTCTGTGTGTGCAAAATAATCAAAATAGGGGTGGGTGGGTAGAGCAGCCAACATGTATACTCAAGTAAGAGTAATAGTAACAGTTTATATTAAGTAAATTCTACAGAATATTTGTCACCTCTGACACAGGACAGGGTCCACCTTTTAAATCAATGCAAAAATGTGGTTGTTTTTACGAAAGCTCTGAGGAAGGTATAGCTCCATAAACCTAAAGCTGTCTTTGAACAAAAACAAGCTATAGATAATCTGTGGATATGTTTTTTTCCAGCTCTGTATTGAGTTATTACAGTTTTACTCCATGAAATAAGCTCATGTCAGGTCACATGTATTTTTGATTTGTTGATGCTATAATTGAGAGACTGGTTTGAGATAACAAAAATGGAATATTAGCTCAGATAACCACTCATTAAGACCTGCGAAAGACCATCTATGAACACACCAGGTGACAGAACAGGAGGCAGGTGGGCTATAGCAGCAGGAGACCCCAGTGGGGGCCTGTTTAAATCTGCCTAAAAGTGGTTGCAGTAATGTTGACGGCAACATTCCACTTAGAAGTTTGGGGACTTACAAAATCAGCAAAAATGTAATGAACATCATTTTGATAGTTATGACAAGTCATGCTTGTCTTTCATGTTCAGCTTTCCTGAGGTCATTTGGCCCAGCCCAAGATGCGCTGACTGGCCTTTTTATTGGACACTTTGAAACTGTTAAACACACTTCAAAGACCCTGGTTTGATCTAAATCTAAAGTGAAATATGACTTTTTTAATGTACTTTGTATTAAGCTTCAATGGATTATAATTTTCATAATTTTTTTTTGTGAAGTACTTTCCAAGACTCATACAGCGTTCATTTAGCTCTGGGAACCACTTCAGTCTGTCTCGAGGCTGTCAGCTGGGTTTCATTTAGACCTGGTTCACTTCCACCGAGACACAAGAGAAGCACAATTAATAAAACAAAACAGGGATTCAAAAAGGACAGACACTTTATCACTGAAGACAGGCCTATGATGTTTCCAATACGGCACCAACAGTGTACAGGGCAGCAAGGCTCTTAGTGATAGTTACTGTATTCAACATTAATTTCATGCATAAAAATGAATCTCTCGCTAAAATAAGAGATACCAGATGTATTCTCAAAGAAAGACTAAAAAAAATTGCTATGATTGGTTATTGGCTTGAGTATTTAGGAAACTGATTATCTACTGAGATTTTCACACAAAACCTTCAGAGTGATCTCAAAAGAAGAAAATATGCAGAAAGCGGAAATTCTGTGGTGCAAGTCCGTGTTGAGTTTGAAAAAGGCCAGTAACTTGAATGAAAAATGGCTACTTACAGCGAGCACATATTACCTCATTTGTACTTTTTATACTTTTTATTAGTGAGTATTGCCCCTAACAAAATGTGAGTTAATAACCCTGCAGCTCCCACACCTGTTAGTGACTATAGTAAGACAACAGGGTTACCTACATCAGAGAGGACCCTTTAACCTGAGCCTGATACCTCCCACATTTTGTCTGTTTTTGGACTCATCCCTTCATCTGAGCGGCCGCTACACACCAACAGCAACTGGAGCCAAACAACAACAACAGGGCGCTGGACACAGGAAAGACCCCCCAGGACTCAATCACAATCAGGCCTCGCTGGCCAGAGTTTGACCCCTGGGGCCTGGCTCTCAAACTGGGTTGAAATAACAAATCCACCCCCTTAGCTGACCCTCCTCCTGCAATGAAGCTCCAAATATATGTGAAGCCCGATAAAAATCTCCTACTCAGACCAGACGTGAGAAAAGAAGATGACTTGTGAGAAGCATATGCAGACACTATAAACATTGTTTTAATTAAGTAAGTCCAGTTTGTTTTTATGTGTTGTTAGACGTCAAATTACTATTACTTTATTGCCCTACAACACTGTATAAAAGTGACTTAAAAAACTATGTCACTACTTGTAAAATGCAAGAAAATACTGCGTAAATTGAAAATGATTAACTCACAAACACTACTTGGAAGGTTTACTTAATTGATCATCACATCCTAAACATGTTTTGTAATCTTTTTTTGTCAGTATGGTTAACTTTTCACTGTAAAACAAATTTTACAGTGTATGGACTTTACACATCTGATGCATGAGTTTAGGGTGAACTAAGTCCAAACACGTATGTCCAAATAAGACATGGTTTATATAACCTAGGAGTTGAGTTATGTCTGAAATACAGCAATTTGTTAATTATATAGCTTTACGGAAAATGTTTAAGCATGCAAGCCATTAGCGTGAGGAAATATGTCAAAGAAGATCACAGAGGCATATTGAGAGAGTTCAAACCTTATAGCAACACAAGGAGGATCACAACCATGAAATCAATGTATTCTTTGGCTGCATACCATATCTTGTGTCTTCATCTGCGGCCATCCTTGTCTCTCAGCTTGTATAAGTCATTTGATAAGTCAAATAAACAGCGATTCTAATGCTAAATTCGACTACTAAAACATACACTGATAGTTGTCACTAGGGCTGCACAATATTAGAAAAAACATGCAATAACCTAATGCAATAATGATTGGTGATATTGGTATATGGCTTTCTAACCAAAGCCAAAGTTAAGTGCAAATATAATTTATGGGCTCACAACGTCACAAGTCAAAAGTCTATTTTGTAGACCTTGTGAATGGGAGCCAGATAGTTATGATCATATGACAAGGTCTTAATGTTACAAATCCAAAATTGAATAAAATTATAATATCATACAGTAAACACAATAGTAATTTCTTCCTCAACACGTATCCGGTGCAGAGTACGAACAGACATGTATGAACAGACATGTGAAAGGAATCAGTGTCAAAAAGATAAACAAACTGCTCATAGTAACAGGCTGTAATCCACTAATGCAATTATCTGGTCAGCAATTGCACTCACAAGAACTTCAAAAACACAAAACACAATGGTCTGAGCTTACCATAGTAATAGACATATTTATAAAGAGAAAAGAGACTGTGGTCAAGGAGGAAATAACATTTGTAAAGCACTGTTGTCATTGTCAATTTTAGGTAGACCCTATAATTGATCATGTATTTATTATGTAATAATCTTGTTAAACCATTCTCTCTAAAGCCTATCCATGGTTGTATGTAATAACCTAGTAGATGAGCATTTTATGGAATACTGTGTTATTGTTATGCCAATAGGTTATACCAACCGTGGACCCTTTTTACACAATTTATGTAAGGACAGTGTGTTTTGCTACATAGGTTTGGACATATATATAAGTGGCGTAGTGCTGTACATTAGTGACGTATATTTGGTGAAGATTTAATCGGACGTCCTGTTAACATGCACAGCAGCCTTGAACCTTGAGTCTCACAGTCTATCTGCAGTAAATCAACTTACCAGGGCTGGATGCAAACACTTCAACAAGGGATTTTGTTATGTTTGAAATCCGTCCCATTGAAGTGATAAAAAGGCATATTGTTACATAATTTACTTTCATACTTCATTCATTCAAGATGATTTGGCAGTATAATTAATTTGTTTACAGCCACAAAAGTTATTACAAAATACTTTCATTTATTTAGAATTATTGTATAAGCAAAGAAATACTTCCCACATCTTCTCTCTCCCTGCTTTGAGAAGGTCATTGAGTTTTTTTTCTTCTTCTCTGCACCAGTTGTGTGATATATGAGGTGTGTGTCTGCCCCGTCCCTAAATCTTAGACACTTAACTTTGTGCAGATTAGAAGAGCACTATAACAAGTACACAATACAGCAGCTGCACCAGGTTCACCTTCAAATGCTCTCCTCCCACCATTGAAAGACACGCCTTCTTTGACACACTTGCACACACACACCCACTCACCCACCCACACACACACACACACACAATGTACTCCGCTTAGTGCTGCATCAGGACCGGGGGGCCGATGAAAAATGGATGAATGACCAAGATCCAAGATGGCGGCAAGGGTGAACGAGTGCAAAGGAAGAAGAAGAAGAAAAGCACTTTGAATAATAAACATCCCTGATGAAGATATCCTAAATACTTAAGCACTAAAAGCTATAAGGCAAATGATTGGCAGATAGTATAGTCCTACGTCGCACACAGATGGCCCATATAATTTTATGAGCAAGATGTAACATGAGCAAGATAATAGTCGAGATCGAGAGCCACAATCAATAGGCTGAGCATAGAATTATGGGTCACAAAATGCATACGTATTTAGAATGGATGCATGTTTATGATGTTAATGTCATTATTGCACTGAACATTATGGCTTAGTGAATTATGCAAAAAGTAAAGTAACATATTTGAGTTTGCTGTGAGGTCACTGTAGTCATAAAACATCTCTAATATTTTTTCAGTTTAATTAATATTACTACACAAGTTTATTTAGTTTTAGTAGATTTGTATATTCCACCATTTGATTGTGGACTTAGTGGAGGTCAGTGTGTTGTGAGCCTGTCCCGTCCTCAGATGACAGTGAGACGGTGCAGTATGAAATTCCACCAACATACTACTACACACAATCACATGAGACCGCTATGGTGTCAATGTCAGCTATTAAAAGTACAATGCTTTATAGGAGGCAGGAGTTTGCAGAGAAATACACACTGTGATATCTGACTAGTTTACATATGACACACAAACAGTTTCAAACATGGTTAACAACTGCTTCTTAGAAATTTGGGGGAATCAGGTGAACCTAGGTATAGGGTTTCTAAGATAATACTTCCTAACCAACCAACAACCAACCACACAGAATCATTGCTTCTAGTCTGGCCAGCTGCAACTAACTCTTTTCCTATTCTATACAAAGATGTTAGTTAGGTCCCTTGTTGATTGCATTCAATTTAAGGGCAGGGTTTATGGAAGTATAGATAACTATTCAGAAATGCCAGATATAACGCCAAAAAAAACCGACATGCAGCCTGTTGTCAACAAGGAAGTCACATTAGCAGAGCTTGTGTATGACAGCCAAAAAAGTAGGCGGGTCTGGTATACCAGCCTTCATTGCTCCCTGAGAGACTTAAGCACATGACGTCTGAACCAAAGACAGGGTAATTATCCACTTCACTAATTAGACGAATGCTTCACAAACAAATACTTTCATAATCACTGGGCATGTTAATGAAGCTTTACAGATTAGAAAACAATACTATCTTGAATATGCAGTCAAAACAAGTGACTGTCAACAAGTGAACCTGTCTCAACAACGACATCAGTATCAGTCATCAGTATCTGTCCTTCCTAGTTATTTTTATAATGTTAACGCTTCCATTGGATGAAAAGGTAGTAAAGTGTGCCAAAGTGCAGAGAAGACTGCAGACATGGTCCACTGAGGGCTGTGACGTAAAAGAGTGTGAAGTTATTTAAAGCCCACTGACACAAAGGAACACACTTAAAATCCAGGCCAAAGCAATAACATATGGCCCTCATGTTTGTGCCTGTAAAAATTGATCCGTTAGTGTAAAAAAATAAAAAATAAAGTAACACACCATTCTATAAAAATCCTCATTAATTATTCATTAAAGGGAGATGGGTCCATTATGAACATCTGCTATTTATACCAAGATCTAGACCTATTTCAGGACACCAGCAAGTGGGAAACTGAACAAAATGGTATTAAAAGAAGTAGATTATAATTGACATTCATTGGTTGCTTTCACATATAAATCAACACATCGACGTGCCATCTCAACAGTAATGCCAAAGAGGCAGAATTGTCCGATCACAGTGATTGACTAGTGCAAGGTAACGCCCCTGGAGGGCAGTAAACAGGCTGAGAGGTGCTAGACAAACCACTAACGATCTATAATCTGTAATGACCAGACTGACATGTGCCGTCTTCAATACTGACAAGGACAAGCCATTCACAACATACTGGCTTTTTTTTTTACCATTTTCAACATTTTGACCCATCCTTCCATGCTGCTGAGGTAAGCCACCAGGAGCAGTGGGCCACCGCAGTGCAGTGTTCAGGGACAACTCTCCAGATGCTAATGCAGGATCTTGTCAGGACCTAGCATTAGATTTCTTTTGCTTGATGTGCACGTTTTTGATGTGGGAAACCCAGCCACCCAGAGCATCTAACAACTAACAGTATAACTTTCAAATACAGTAGTTTTTGTGGGAAGTGAATATTATCTGGATCCTCATTATTAGATCAAAGGGTCAAATATAAGTTGAAGGACAGGACATGAACACGTGTGTTAGTGACTGAAGCAGGTTTGGCACTGAATCTGAGAGATGTCAGATAGGGCGCTGGCTCACAGACAAACTAATTAGAGGAAATACACTTCCTGCTTCTGCTCAGCACAACAGTGAAAAAAAGGGCCCCTGTTAAACCTATTTGAGCTTTCTATAATGTTTTTAATGTTCGTAATCAAAAACATCCCTTGAGATGAGAGAGAGGTAAACAAAATTAAAGAGACATTGTCTTTTCAAGGCTCTGAAACACATCTCCTCATGGCTGCAGCTCAGTTGATGTATAGCAGTAGGCGGGGCACATTACAGCCGTGTTGCGTAAGTTAATGATGACATAACCTTCCTGTGTCGTCTTTATGTTCATTTAAGTGAATTACTTTGGACGGAAACGCCATGTACTAAGTGACTCCATGTCACTTTTACCTTTATCTTGAGCCACATATAAGTGATGGATTTGTGTTTGTTCAAATTATACTGATTATGCATTAGGTACCATCAAACTTCCACTAGTTGAATTTACTATAGCTGATATTTTGAAAACAAAACCATATGTCTTTTAGGGTTGTCCAGATACTGCAGAATATACGTTGGTCAGTATACCGATCAGTACTTTGCTCACTGTATTATATATATATAGAGAGAGATTTCTCGAATGTGAAATGGTGGTTGCAGCTGGCATGGTATGGATGCCACTTCTCCATCAGTTTGCCCCAGGGCCACTGTGAAGCCAATGAATAATGTTGTAAAGCTTCTGGTGCTCTAAAAAGCAATATAAAAATCGAATGCAGTATATTTACAATTACATTATTCATTCCCTCACATGAGGTTGGTTTTCTGTAACCATTTCTACAGATTTCTTCATTGAAATATTATTTTGGCAGTACAGAGTTTGGAGAACTTTTTCCACCTCTGTATAGCACACCGTCTTGGTTCTTCTCACGTCTCCTATGCCACCATTTCCTTCACACCAATTCTCCTCAGTCCCCCCCCAGTACACACACTCTGACCCCTCCTCTCTTGTTTGGGGCTGTAGTCTCTTCTCTCTCACTTGGGGCCTCCTGCATGTCCCCCTCGCTGTTATCAATGGCTCCTCTGTTAGATTCACTCCCTGTATCCCGGCTCTAAACAGGATAATCTGAGGCAGGGCCGCTCATTATAAAGGAACGCAGCACACATGACGCGGGATCATTGGAGTCACCTGCCGACTGACGCTATTGTGTCGGCCGCTACCTGACATGTGAGCGGCTCAGGTGTACTGTGGAGGGGCTATTGTTTGGATGGTAGTCTTTAATGTGTTTGTAATATAAGGGCAAGGGAGTGGTTGATTAAAAAGAGAGTTATAGAGTTACTGTTTACAGATGGCGGCAGCGTCCTTGAACTTGAACTAACAGAGGATCCTGCTGCTGAAGGATGTTCACTGTGTCACCTGGTGCAGCACATGAGTGGATTCGAGTTTTGTCTTAAATAGTACTACTATGCACAAGAATAGATTTGACACAATATTGTAAAGAATGTATTGTTTAATAAAGTAGGAAGACTCTAAATTATTATTATTACTCTGCCATATCTTTCAGTCAATGTTTTGTTTGTAAGAGGGTGGCACTATAGTTAGAATTTGCATTTTGCAAAGCTATCAAATCAACTAGCTAGGACTCCCAACTTGGGAACTCATAAAATGTTCATTCATTATTTACATCATTTATATTTATGCAGAAATGAAAGGCCCATGCGCCACTATTGGGCAATAAAGCTTGTGCAGCATGCAGCAGCAACTAACTGATCAAACTAATTTCCAGGAAGCTATATCAGGTAATTTCTTTAATCTTTAAGACAACATAAACTTAACATAAGGTCAGTGGTGGAAAAGCAATGTCAGTTTGTTTTGTTATGTTAGTTTTGAGCCTCTTCTCTGACATTGACTTCACAGGGGTGACTGAAAACCACATTATGGAAACTGTCACAACTGTTGTTTGTAAGATGTAATAAAACCCAGTTAACAACATGTTGGCGGTGAACATAGTTCCGCTTCATCCACTGTCATTATCTACAACATAAGTTAGTGTTTAAGACGAGCTCAGAAATGTGGCCCTATCAGACTATAGGTCTGTGTCCATGTGCTGACAAGTGCAAACAGATCGCTCTTAGAAAAAAAACTGAAGATAACATGTAAACAGTAGCTTGACAATGTAATAACACATAAATCAAATACAGTAGGTGACAGATATCTTTGTGACAGCTGGGCCAATATGCACAAAGTGGAAATCCCCTGAAAGCTCCCACGGCTAAAATTAGTGTCAAACAAACAAGTCTCATTTGAGTGTGGTTTGGGTGATAACAAGGAAAGCTGTGTTGGTGTATAAATGGCTATAATGTGGACATTTTTAAACTGGTCAACATCTTTCAAAAGTGAAATACCAGTTGAAAATAATGAGTGAACAGACTTCCACAAAGGTATTAACTTGCAATGCTAAAAACACATTGTCTATAGCCCAGTTATCCGCCCTTATATCACACAATGACAAAAAGTAGTCCACAGATTAATCTTTTTTATGTTTGGCTGGAGTATAATTTGACCAGAAAAAATACATTTCTGGATTATGACAGGTATCTAATTCCATTAAAATAAACTAGACATTTTTCTATCTTGGCCATTGTGCAAAACAGACTATGAAATCAACCAACAAATATATGAAAATATTTGTATTTTGAGTATTTTCCTGCACAGCCTACTAACCTCAAATCCCAAGTGCACAATTAAGCCTCACATATATGTCTGGAAGGTCAGGGGATGCAGTCTTGCTTAGTTAGTGGCAGGAAATGGATTGAAGAGATGGTCAGATTAGATCAAAGACTTGATTCCTGTGCGGTGAAATAATACGGCTTTCGAGAAATGGCCCGGCAAAACTATGTAAACATGGATATTAATCTGATGAAGCTGATTACACGTAAGTCATTTGGGAGGAGTGGGACGTGGTAATGTGGCTTGTGGAGAGAGGGGCCATTGCTTAGATTCCTATGTGAAGATGAGATGTATGTAATAGGAATAAAGGCTTGAACTTTAAATACAAAGCATACATGGCATGGTTGTTGGAGCAATGGTTATAAATTTCACATCAGTCTTTCACAGTGAATCAGACAAAGCAGCTAAAGTCCAAACTATCACAATAAAGAAGTGACTTTGAACATGGCATTGTTGTTGGAGCAAGGTGGACTATTCTGAGCATTTCAAAATGTACTAGATTTTAACTCACAAACATCTAGGGTTTACAGAGAATGGCTTGAAAAAGTGCAGTATCCAGTGAAGGACATATCTGTGGGAAAAAATGCCTTATTAACACCAGAGTTGAGAGACAGGGCTGAGATAATAGAAATGCAACTAGCGCAGCAACAACTCGTTACATGAAGGTCTGAAGAAGGCTATTTCTATACTCACAGGATGACAAAACATGAAGGTCTACAAGGTGTACCTAATGAAGCAGTTTCTTGTCAAAAGGTTAACTGTATATATTACATTACTTTAGTCCCAGCATAATTTTGGTCCCATACCAAAGTTTCACACCCTACATACATGGAACATAACATTTCTTTGGAACTAACTAATCTGCCAAGCCTCTGCACAAGTTGGGACGACACACTCATGTACCACTGTGTGAGCAATACCTGTGAACAGCCCTGAGCCAAACACATATTGTAAAGAGGAAATAATATGCAAATAATACCTTAGACATACATAGACACGTTAAAGGCATAATATGTTCAACTGTTTCTCCCATTGCATTGAAAACAAACTTGAAATGTGTTCATTCACACGCACAAAAACATATTTGAACCTGATTATTGTTTGTATCTGCCTCTCTTGCTGCCTCAGGCCGTCATTGTAAATGAGTAAGTGTTCTCAATAGACTTATTCTTATTCTGTTCTTAAATTAACTTGAGTAATCCTGTGTGCTGAGGATGTGACCTTCCCAGGAGCTGAAAACGCTCACATAACTAGATAGAAACAATCGTATTTCTGATAGCTGCTCTAATTCAATGTTGACAGGTGGTGAAGTCCAATCATTTAAAGCCTGTTAATAAAAACCTAAACAATTACAATCACAAAATGTCAATAGGCTAAAAAAAGCATATTTCTGGGATCTCTTTGTTGTTTGACCTTTGCGGTGACCTGTCAGCAGAAACCATGACCTGCTGACCTCTCTCAGATTATAAAACAGTCAATAAATGAAGGAGGTGGACAGGAAGTGCAGAGCAGGTGGCACACAGGGTGGGCTGCAGGTGGGCGGGACAGCTGTATTCATTTGCACCAAAGTGACCACAGATGACACAGAGGTAAGAGTGCAGAGTGAGCAGTTCACAGGGACTCAAACATGCTTTGTAAGTTTATGGCAGAATAGTAATCAAAGTGTCATATAATTAGAACGGATGGTAATTACAATCTGCCACAGTGCAATCTAAAAGGTTCTACAGGAAGGCCCAATAAAAGATGGAATTTTCTCTTTCTATATCCATATATATAATCTCCATTTGCATCATCTATTTTCTTTTATATTGTTTTGTCATTTGTCCTTTTTAATATGGTTCAATGCTGCCCTTAAACTATTAAAAGTCTGTTTTTTAACCCGTAAAGGTGTAAGTCTGTAAGTTTACCAATATAAAATATAAAAAATAAATACATAAAATAAATAGAAAATGCATAAAATTGTTTACTTGGCCCTGTTTTTTGATGTAAAAGTAGCTTGTCTGTAGAGGCCAGGAGAGGGACTAAAGTAAAATTTGAATACTATTGGTTAAAGTATCCCAAAAAAACTGATTTGATGTTGCTTTAGAGGCTAAGGGAGGGAGAGTACCTTTTAAAGGACAGTTAAGGACAGATGCTTTTACAACAATGTCTTTGCAACCACAGCATCATAAACCATTTTGACCATGTAATTTTATACATTGGCTCATCTTTAATCTATCAAACCTATAGTGAGGCTAAATGAGCAAAATGCAATCGTAAATACAGTACAATGCCTTCAAAATAATAACGGGTTAGACTGGAAGTGATGATGTTCGTTACAATCTGCTGCACGTGTGAAGATAAGATCTTCCACATCTGTGACATGCTGTGACACATAGGCATAGATTGCACAAGTCCTTAACTTCAACATAATGTGGGTAAACCCTTATTCATTATAGGCTATAAGAATGCAAAGACAAAATAAAACAAAAAATGTGTCAAATGTATTGTCATTCATGGACCAAAAACATCAGATTGCATCATTTAAACTGTAGCACATGTCTATAAGCATGGTGTACCGCAAAACTCATAACTCAAGTTGACCCATCATGTCAAATGTAGTTTATAGCCCCTCACATAACAAACTATTGATTGGGTTTAGTCTGTAAAAGCTGTGAAGCCATTTGGTCTCAGGTGCTCAGTGTTGTGCATAGGGCAGAATCTTGAGAAGTGGGGCAGTGAGCTCATTTTATTACTGCGGGTTACTGCAGCCAGACGAGCTCCCATACCTCAGTATTACTCAGCACAAATTCACAGCGTGCACATGGACCGCTGCACCACTTCTTGTCGACTGCAGGTGTTTTGACTAAAGCCAGGCTCGATTTTTACCGCGCTTTTCAGGACTGTCCCGTGTTGGCTGCAGTAGCCTACCTTGGTGTCCTGGACGCTGTCGCCTTCTTGCACTTTCACCTCTTCGCCCGAGGCAGTGGCGATAGCTGAAGCATCCTCCTCTTGGCTCTTCCCGTCCCGTTGCACTGAGCTCTCGGCCCCCATCGCGCTGGTGCAAGCAACTCTTCTTCCAAAAACAAAAAATGAACAAACCCGAAGCGACTCAAATAAGCGTGTTATCCCCAAACGAGTTGTGTGGTTGTTGTAATAGTGTTTGCTGCAGCTCCGCCCCACTGTTCGTCCTGGATATGGAGGGATACAGTGCGAGCAGACCAGAAAACTCTGAACAGGACGCCCCCCACCCTGAAATACACCTCCCAGGGCTGCTCTGTCACATGGGCCCCGGTGTGCGGAGGGACACGCCCTGCAGCATCACACGGCAGTACCCAGGAGTCAGGACCCAATGGTCAGGACGCACAGGGAGGATGGGGCACTTGTAGCACTTGATATGACTTAACCAGTAGCTTTGTAAAAGTGAATGTTGGGATATTAATGAAATATTACTGAGCTATTAAAATAGAGTTTCATATCCTACAGAGAAGTTTAGTTCCAAAAGACGGGGCACATTTCGGTTCAGTTTTAGGGGAATCCATTAATGTATTTCTACTTTGCACCTTAGACCAAATGTCAATCTTTTTGCTTAATGACTACATAGATGATAGTGGTGGGTTCTTCTCCTGTTCTCCGTTTACATGTTAATTGCAGGTTATGATTTGCTATTTCTTTGGAATTTTTCCAGAGTATAGCCCTTAGGCTCAAGGCCAGGTTCACACAAGCCTCAAACAACCACACAGACAACAAGACTTAGCCTACTGTAGACCCTATAAGATGTGTAGCTCACATTGGATCAAAGTGCCACCAACCAATATTTATATATATATAAAAAAAACAAATTCGCTCAGTTTAAAAATAAGGGCCTCAGACCCTCGGGAGCCACAGTTCATGAGCTCACTTTGACTGATGTGAAACTGAGAGTTTACTGCAGCCTTTCATCTGTGTCTAGTTGGTCACATTCTCTTAAACTAAACGAGGCCCACACTGTCCAAGTTATGGTTTTCCAAGAACTGTAGGTTTCAGGTTTCAGTTTATTTCACATTCAACACAGGGTCAGAAAAATGCAATGAAATGCTTTGGATCGGAAGAACCGTTAGACTCGCTGAGATACTCATGAAGTACTAGTAGCATGCAATAATAGTACATGGTAAAAAAGAGATAAGTAACAATATAATA
>JAVQKC010001884.1:0-12496 GCA_036025475.1 Philypnodon macrostomus
AATCACACAACCACATTCATTCATAGGCAATGTGGGTTAAGTGTCTTGCCCAGGGACACAACGACAGTGTGCGCTCGGACGGGGGCTCGAACCACCAACCCTCTGGTCAAGGGGCGAGCGCCTGCCCCACTGCACCACTGCCGCCCTAACAGAATTTGTGCTTCCCCAAACTGTGGGTCAGGTCCAAAGTGGGTTGCTGGGATGTTGAAGGGTTTATGTTTATGGTTTAATGTACATAATACATGTTTTTTGTGTGTGTTGTATAACTGTAACTGTGTGTCCATTTTCTTTTTAAAGCTATAGACCCAACAGCATGTCTTCAAACCTGCCCAAACATTTGCACAAAACTGTATATTAGAACTGGTCTAAACAACATAAATAAGGCCTCACTGCAACAGGTTACTGCAGTCTGTGCATATTTTCAGCCATTGATGATTTACAACCATACCCATCAGACTGGCTCATGAAATATAAACTACTCTCCTTAAAAATCCAAATAATTATCAACTCTGTATAAACCATATATGTGTGTCTGTTCTTAGTGGTGCAGACTTTTTCGGAGTGACCTTGAGCTACAGTGTGGATGATTGGCAGGTGACAGAAATGCTCACATCCAGTAATCTGATTAGACAAAGCTCCTGGGACGCTGCTGTGTGTGTGTGTGTGTGATGGTGCGAGGGTTTCGTCAGAGGGGCTTGTACAGACACACCAGGACTCCACTGGGACTGGGATGTGACACGCACACTGATTTTCATTTTGGAGTGTCTGAGAACCCCAGTGAATAGAGGGACTGAGAGAGCATCCAGACAGAGTCAAAAGGCAGACGCCTCATAGAGAATACCAATAGTCGAACATTAGCAGATTCAAGCCCACCGTGAAGCAAAATTATTTACTAGTGAGCATACCATATGACACCTAAGTACCAGCTAAGACCAAACTTACCAAACTAAAGGTCTAAATCAGGTCTAATCCAGGACCAACTAAATCATATCCAAACTATTGATCAACATAAACCATTCTGAACCAGTTCTAAACCAGGACTTACCTAGGTCTACACCATGTCTACTCCAGGACTAAACTAGGTCTAAGCCAGGACTAAACCGGGACTGGACAATGATCACTTAAGGGTGACTGACAGAATCACACTCCCATTCCCAGTGTATTTATCTCCATGGGTAATATTGACGTGTTTGTAGTCAATGCAATACAACAATCCCCTTGTTGCTATCTGACTAATATTGACCCTTATTTCTGCATTGTCTGAGTTTTAACTGTTAGTAATGATTGTAACTTGAACCCTTACTCATTAGAAGTGTGGTCCAGGGTGTTGTGGTTCAAGTCTATTTTGTAGAGGGCCCTCACATCTTTGGAGACCGACAACAAACTGTGGCAGAACTTGACACCCATCTCCTGCAACTCCCTGGTGCCCATCTGTAAGCCCTGCAAACAAGCATAGTAGTTTATGTAGTATAGACCTCAGAAAACCAAGTCAGAACAATATAAAAACCCTTAAAAATCACACAATGTCTGATTAAGGTGCCCGTTGGTGCCATTGGAGTTGTGAGTTGGGCAGACGTTGGGGCAGACGTATGGGGCAGACGTATGGGGCAGACGTATGGGGCAGACAAATCAGCATATACAGTAGAAAGAGCAAGATTAGCATCAACAGAGCACATTTTGTAACTGCAGATGCTCAAATGCCCCACAATAACAGACAGCGGTTGGGCAGTAGTGGATGGCCCATAGAACTAAAGTTCACGAGGCACAGGTCTATGCTCTTACTCTGCCTTCTGCCTTGACAGCTCTAACCCCTGCATCCATCTGCCCCTATACCAAACCATTCCATACAGACTTTCTACATATGACTTTGCTTACCTTGGATACTCCTTGGTCACAACCATTGTAAGTGCTCTCCATAGTGTAACTTCTGAGTACACCAATTTCCCTCCAAACCACTACTCTGGCTGTGGCCGAGCGCGATTTCTCCACCTGAAGATGTCATTTTGGAATACAAATTAGAAGCTTAAATAGTTTCGTCTCAATAATTTTTTAATAGTATAAAAATAAGAACTAAAGGATCTAGTTGTTACCAGGTAGTTGCAGCTGTTGAATGAAAATGCGGGTGCTATACGATCCAAGGTTTTTGGAATGGTCTGAGACAAAAGATAAACTGAATGAAAAGACACATCACTGCAGCAGCATCATGTTTATACAGTTGGTTCTGTGGCTCTATGTAGTTTAACACAGTGCTTTATAGAGTGTAGCTAGTCAAAATAAAATCTTTAATTTGTTTCCAAGGATTTGTTGGTATACATATCACTTTATACTAAACCAGTGTTCCCAGTGTGTCACAAGGACGTTCAATTGAGTGTCAATTTGGGTTTCATTTATAGAGTAGCATATGGGGAAGATTAAGGTAGCATTTCCACTTTTTTGTGAAGCTTGACACAGCAGTAGTCTCATAATCCAATTTTGACTAATCACTGAATCTTTCTCTGAACAATGTTACCATCCTGACAACTAAAAGGCCCAGTGACTCAGTGCTTAGTTCAGTACATGTGTATGCTTTTGTGTAGTTTATACCCTATATCCAGGGTCCTCCTTCACTCCCATA
Organism: Philypnodon macrostomus; assembly: GCA_036025475.1. Lineage (NCBI taxonomy): Eukaryota > Metazoa > Chordata > Actinopteri > Gobiiformes > Eleotridae > Philypnodon > Philypnodon macrostomus. The sequence continues at coordinate 2,615 of JAVQKC010001884.1, forward strand.
GTGTCCATAGCAGAGCCTGACTGCCACAGAGTCTCCTTTACACTGCAGCCATACAGAAACACGTTCTTCTTCCTGGAGTGGCCATGGTAGTCACAGAAAACCTGAAAGTGGTAAAGGATTCACTGTCACAGCACGCACAAAAACACAAACACATAATTAGAATCACATTAAATATTATTATTGTTATCAAAGATCAGTAATGACCATCTGTTTTATATATTAAACTGTAGATCGATTTGTTGGAAAATTGAGAAAATCTTCAGAATACTGCTTTTAACTAGGGTTGCCTGATTTATTTCTTATAATCTTCTTACAATATTGCATGTACAGTAATGCATGTATTAATGAACATATACAGGATATGTAAATATGGGTCTGTGTATTCTACCTATTCTATCTGTTGTCCCTAGACAGGTTGATGTGAACATACCACAACTAACTGAACATACATACAATAAGTTTAGCATTAATTAGTGGTCTGGGACTGTTATTAAAGTGTTTACAGTTGTTTTGTATGACAATAAACGACACTGTATTTTATGAAATACTTTAAAAATGACCCATGTGGACAGCTGAGCGTACTAAAAATATATTATTTACCTTTGTACACTTAAAAATAGCAGAGGATGTTTAGGCTCTTGTGTTCGAGCATAATATTTATTATTTTGCAGTGAAAAGGTTGACACCTGCAGGTTGTTGTTCACCGCCGTCAGTCTAGATCAACCGTTTGCAGTTAACTTGGGCAAATTAGACTAAAAAACAACCACATCGCTCTAATCTGAACCAATTACAGTGGCCAATGAAGGTCAATTCATTATAGGACTTTCTCATTAACATCTCATTACATTTGATTCAGTTCATGGAAAAACACAAACGGTGTTCTGCGCATGCACCACAACCAAACAACATTCACACACCTTTCTGTTCAGGCCTAAGCTTTAATGGTGTGGACACAAAATGGAAAATGTTGATAATTAACTTTTCATTGATTTGAAAATCTGCTGCAGCTGGAATTTGTTCGTAAGGAAAAAATAATCAAGAAACTAAATAGGACTGGCTTGTGGCATAAACCAAGGTTAGACTTAGATTTTAATTTATTTTTCCAGTCTTTTAAAACAGGTATTTTCAGTGTTTATCCAACTTTGAGGTTAATTTGGGAGAAGCTCATCACTGGTGTTTCTCTTTAGGAGTACCAGAAATTACTACAGTAAATGCTTTTGTTTTTAAAGAGCTTAGTTTTATATTTCTTTCACAATAAGATGGTCCTAGAGACAAGGCATTTACAAAAATATATATGAAAAATAATACAAATAAAAACTACAATATATTCATTCATGATTTTAATATTATAGAACCGCTGACTTTTTGCAGGTGAGTTTCTACTGATAGATTCTAATAGAAATCTAATAGAGTTTGAACATCCAGATTGACTGTTGCCAGTTTACATCAATTAAATGTATTTATGGACTTGAACTGTTGGTCCTTCACTGTTTACTGCTGACATAATGTAGGACATATATGTACATAGCCTTTAACAGTTGATTTTTTTTAATATGTATGTTCACACTTTGCATGCTAATATTTATCTTCTATTATTTATCTATTTTTATTTTTATTTTATTGTTTGTCTGGGCAGCAAAGTCAGAATTTCATTGTACATGGAATTAAAGAAAAAAAAAAAAAATCCTACTGTGCATATGACAATAAACGTCATAATCCTGTTATACATTTCATGACAATACAGATTTATGTATTATTATTTATATATAAAGTACTTAAACCATAATTACTATATTATTACCCAATATTACCATATTAAACCATGCTGCAAACTAAAATGCAACCACTATATAGTTACCAGCATATTTCTGTAAAAGTTTCATACCAGGGGTGTCCGTCCTATGCTGTTGAGGTAATAGAGGAAGCCCTTGGTGTGGAAGATGGTTGGACTCAGAACTGGATCTGGTTTACTCCAATGACGGTTTAGATCTTCACTGTTCAGATTACAGCGGTTACTGAAAACATAGCGAAAAACACAATAACACAAAAGGTAATAAATCATGGTATTGTACTGTTTCTGTTGAAGTTCAACATAATGAAATCAGACATGAATGAATGTATTGTAGAAGACTTTAAAGAATGAATCACTTTTGCATGACAAAGGAATTCAATAACAACAATTAATATTGGCCGGGCATCATGATAAAGGATTAAGAGAAAAGGAGTATTGCTTTAAGTTAATATAAGAGGTCCAGTTTTGTGTGAAAGGCCATAATCATGCCAGTGGAACATATGACATTATGACATAAGCTCATGTACTAAAGTGTGTCTTCACTCACGTGCCATTGAGGACTCCATCGGGGTTCAACATTGGGATGATCTTAAAGACAAAAGATTCCCTTAAACTCTGGGCAACTGGGTCACTGCTGCACAGAAACTCCAGAGTGCCCTTCATTACCCAACTGGCATTGGACTCACCAGGATGGACCCGTCCAGTCAGCACTATGTAAGAGCGGTTACCTATGCACAGACAGTGACAACATACATTCAACCTGAGGCTTATAACATGTATTTACTTTAGTAGAGTTTAGTCAGATGTGTTTTCTCTATGTGGTGTACTGGCTTTCTATTAGGTGTTTCAGTTCTGTTTGTCTGAGGATATTCAGAACAAAGTCACATAATAAAGGTTATATGGAGTAGTAACATGCCTACACATATATAGAAGAGAACATACCAACCCAGCTAGTCCACTCTGCTAACTGGAGTCAAACTAGACAAATAGAGATACTCACTAGGGACAATTCAAACCTTTAAATTTGAGTTAGTTAGACTCATGACTGAAAACAAACTAGTTGGTATTATTTCCCTACGACAGGTCAGTCTGGGATATCTGATGAGTGTGTGTGGCCATGCGCATCAGAAGTGTGTACTACGCTATAATAATATGCTAATATAGAAATGAAGTGATGACTCTCATGTGGGTTTTTCCTGAACAAAATATTTCTCCATATTTCCATAAGCAAAGGATCACCGAGTTTCAATTTACTACTGCAAAATAAACAAAGCGTGGGATATCTGTCTTTGTCAGGATGGTTGCTCTCAGCACAATGCATGCATGTACCTGCACCTGTATTCACATACACTCAGCAATAATATAATACTGAGCACCCAGATAAAGCTCTCTATTATTGACATATGGAGCTTCTATTCAAATGAAACTAATTCTGACTGTGAAACGCTCTCTCTTTCTATACCAATGATCCCCTGGAACAATGTGTATTATACAATCATTTAACTACTACATGTGTAACAGAGATCCAAGCCCCCTGTGCCAACTGCACCAATCAAACAACTAAACACATTCAGTTACCCTGAAGGAACAATGTAATGAAGCAACAGTAGAATTAACAAACAAGAGATCATTACTATCAAAAGCTTAAATGGACTTCAAAACGTTAACATATATTTTCATTTATCTAATCATTTCATTGATGAGTTGAATGTTTAATAGTTTGTACAAACAGAAGCACTCACGTAGTTGATGTAAATCCTTCCACCCTCGACTGGCAGGACATGCAGAGATAGTAATCAGTGGACAGGCATTTTCTGCCAATGTGCCACAAAGAGTCTGCTGACGAAAAAACACCTTAGAAGGATCCACTGACTTCTGAAGCACCTTTAGATGAGCCTGAAAGGCACAGAATTGAAGTCAAACAAGTTTAGTGCAGTTATTATTGTGGGCATTAGAAAATACACTTATTGATAGATCCTATAGTCAGACAGAGGCGGTACCTTGAGAGCAGAGTATGTGTATGGATAATGGTAGGCCAGGTAGCACACGTCATCAATGTGTTTGAAGGTAACAGTAAATGTCAGTGTATAAAAGGTTGCGGCCTTTCTGCCACTGACTGGACAAAAGTGGTTCCTGCAAGATACAACAGAAGAGATCATTATTATGTCCAACTCTTACAACTATTTACCTCTTATTACCAAACATTTGGACAATATTAATTTCAGGACAAATGTTATTCACATCTGATTTCACACTTTATAAAGTACATACATACCTATAGTAGCAGATTTCACTTCCAGTCCTCACCCAGTGTGGTCTTCCTTCTAAGGCCTCTCTTACAGAGTACAGGACGGGCTGCATGCCTGTGGTAAGCAATTATTATTGAACTGTTTAATCGCATTTGTACAGTGCATAGTGGTATTGGTGTATCCCATTGTAAAAGGTTGGAGTCAGCCAGTTGTTGAAGGAATGCCCCTATTGGCTATATTTAAAGCTAATTTTAGGACAGGATTAAGTTTAAGGTTCTCCTCTGCATTTGACCCATACCTCAATGTCACTGGAGCAACCTGTCAGAAGAGTGAGTGAGCACAGTGCAGTGGACCCAACTTTAGATCTTAAGCCAGGATCTTGATCAGGACGTACCTTGTGGGAAGATTAGCCTATTATGCTTATTTTAAGTTAAAGATAAGCAATGGTGAATTGGCTGCTTTTGAATTTTTATTTTTGACAAAGTAAAAACAGGTGGGTGGCTTTTTAGATCTGGGGTGTCAGTGTGTATTTCTGGTTACTTCATCTTCATTACTGCCACATTTTTGTACTAACTCATATGCTCACCTTGATGGCACTGACCCAGTCAATGCTAACAGAAGTATTTTCTTTCATTCAGCTCCTGGGAACCAAGTATATGTTTCTCTAAATGTATCAACATTCAGGGGTTCAAAATACAGTTGACTTTTTGTCTGTCAGCAAATTACAATCTTTTGGCAGAGACATTTTGTGAACAATACATACCGTCTATTTGGAGAGAAAGCCTTTCTCCTATTCATTCCCCTCTTCCTGAGATCAAACTGATTTCCTAAGGGAGGCTATCAAAGGCTATTTTCCGCTACAAAGGCCACTGTATGAATGAGTGTGTGAGGCTGTGTATATGAAACAAAATATGTTATTGGAGAAATGTTCTTTGTTTTTTCCCATTTGTGTGTGAGACTGTAGCTGCTATAGATGGTCTATTATGGCCTTGTGCTGTCTGTTTGGAGCTTCATCAACTGTCACTCAGCGAGGGGTCAAAGATCAGGGGCCACACCAAACAACTATCTCCCTCTGACAGAAAGGAACAGAGGGCAGCCATTGTTAGCTGCAGGCAAACTCAGAACAACTGGGGTAGTCTGCTCACACAAAAACAGTCACATCAACCATTACTGAAATATGTCAATAGCACATTGGTTTGTCTGTATTTTATAGAACACTGGTTGGTATGTTAGTGAGATAGTTCAATAACAATGAGCAGTCAGACATTGGTTTAGTTAGTTTATAAATTATCATTACTAATATAATAATGGAATAATGAAGTTCTGTGTTATAGACGAGGTCCATCAAAACACAGCAATTGAAACACAATACTACAAACTACTGTCCCATTTTAGACCAACTATTGTGATTGGTTGGTAGGATTCTCTTTTGCACGGGCCAGCATAAATGTGGCACTTTTTAATTTTATTAACATAGTGAATGTTCCCTGAAATTGAGTGTTTTGACATTGTCTTACCATAGTTGAACTGGCTGTTGGTCTTTTCACAGTTGATGACATTGAAGCGGTAGGGCATATCAGGAACCATGTTACTGACTTCGAAGTAAAACCACTGTGAGTGCTGAGAGCAGTTCACGTCCGTATTCAGAATCAGGTCATATTCATATCTGGAAAAGACAACATTACTGTTAAAATCATCATGACTCAAGCTCATTTCAAATTACAAAAAAAATGTACATCTTCATTTTGGCTTCGTATCAAATGAAATATGTTCTCACCTTCGGACCTGAATAGCTTTCCTCAGGTTGCCACATTCAAACTTGGAGAAAAACCTCAGTGACTCTGTGCTGTCAGAGGAACACTGGAGACTAAAAAAACAAAATGCTCTGTCTATGACTACATTCATAACACTGTCATATATTGTATGTGATGGATATAGAGTGTCATATACCTGCTGTCCTCAAGGTCAAAAACTACTTTGTTGATGATGTTATCTTTATTCAGGAAACGCTGGATGTCCTCCAACACTTTCTGCCTGGGTTACAAATGGATCAAACAAGGTACGTTAGAATAGAATGGATCTTCACAAAGTGAAAGGAACATTTAAATCACCACAATAATTGAATCATCTTACTCTTATAACTGGTTTCAAGTGACAAGAAAGCTACACTGGGCCTGAGTTGGGGCCCTTTGGAATTGATTGCAGGGCAACACTTGGGCAAAAAGCCCATACCAATGCTAAACAATAATCACACTCACAAGGATAGCCTCTGTTGTTAAGAAAACTGTAAGTAGGTCCTTACATATGAAAAGATGAAATGAGAGTGTATAGTAGCCATGTTTGTGGACAGTATGTTATCATCTTAGCAGCCTTTCTAGACAGATCATTTATTCGTACATTTTCTTCACCTCTGGTTCACTTGTGGTTCACCTGTACATATATGAAAGGAGGGTGGAAGGCATTTGCAAACATACATTGGTCACATAAATGTCGCGCAGCTCATCAGCTATACACCTACAGCAATTATCTTCACAAAGTAGTTCTGACATGAACAACCACCTGGCAACATTTGATATCAAAGTGAGACCAAGCTTGAAAGATTCTTCACATTAAAGTCTAATTTTAATCTGCACCTGGTACAATTTACTCCTAAAGCTACCCTCTGAAAATGGCACTGGCATTAGTTCTGTTAAGGGACTGCAGACTCCTCTTTAGATGAGCACCAACATAACAGGAACATAATTAGATTAAGGTCAAAGGGAAATTGCATCTTTAACATTTTTAAATGTCAGCGTCTGTCAGCCTCTTGAAAACACGGAAAATGTCTCTGAGGAGCTCTGTTAGAAAGTACTACACAAAAGCAAAGTGATCAGCTCACAGTTCAAAGTTATAGAACTGACTATGCTCTTTGGTGGTCCATACAACTTACTATGATATAGAAAATGTATTACTATGAAAACATACATTTAAATGTATTTCTAGATTGTAGGAAGTTTGTACAGCAGTAAAACTCCTTTTGTGCGTTTTACTGCCAGTTGACATCAAGTCATTTTCAACCACTTTGAGTTAGTCGTCTTTATGAGTGAAGCCGACTTGATGTGAGCTGACATACAGCTGACTCACTTCAAACACTAAGGAAATATTAGATTAAGCAATTGATCAAACCTGAGCATTCTTCACAGAAATACAAGAAAATACAGCATTGGGAAGAGGACCCAAAATATTTTTGCAGTGGGGCTTAATCCAGCTTTAATGTTCAGAATTATTTTACCACACGCTAAACTCTTATTGGACAGTTAAGCTTTTACTGCTACATACGGTGACACAATTATGGAAGTAACCCAGTGACTTATAGACAGAGGTGGTAGAGTAGCCAATAATTTTACTCAAGTAAGAGTACCGTCACTTCAAAAAAAAATAGTACTCATTCACATCATTTCTTGAGTAAGAGTAGAAAAGTACTGGTGAAAAAACTACTGAGTAACTGAGCGTAATTACAGCTTATTTGTTTAATTTTGTGGTAATCAGGCAAAAAAATGAAAAGATTTTGAAAAGATAAACTAAAAACATAAATAAATATTTTCAAAATGAAAGCACAAGAAACAAAATTACCACATCATCACATTTTTCACATAAAGCTGTTCTTACATGACGCACAGAGGTGGGTAAAAGTACTCTTACTCTTTCTAGATTTACAAGATTTTACACAAGTAAGAGTACAGTTACTTATTAAAAAGTAAAGTATTGTGCAGTAAAGCCACTCTATGGAGTACAATTTATTTAAAAAGTTACTCAAGTAAATGTAACTGAGTACTACCCACCTCTGTATATAGATTTAGGTTTTCCTACCTTAAATTCACACTAGTGATACAATATGAAGGAGAGAATCAAACCCACCTGACACTAAGATTGAAGCAGATATGTTCAACAATAGCCAGCCTGGAAACCACTCAAAAGACTTCCAAAATAAACTTGTACAAATTGAGCTCAGTCACAATATTGAAGTGAGGTATTCTGGTCTAAAGCTGATAAATAGCTGTGAATAAGTGTTTCTTGTTTACAAGGCCCTGCTGGTGCTGAGGACTATAAAAGACACTGTGGCACTCACTATCAGGAGCAATCAGCATAGAAATGAAGAGAAACCCATTGAAATGCATAGCACAGAGAGGGGAATCTTTCACACTGCTTTAAACAAACAGTTGTCTCTTCAGTGCTCTGTGTTTTGGGTGACTTTAATTCTGCACCAGGTACAGAAACACCCCCAGAATATACAACTCAGAAAGAGCTGGTTAGCATTAGGTTTCCCAGACACTTCCACTGCCCATCTCCTCGCACAGTGGCATCAAGCAAATAGACTATATGAGAATTGAGAGGTACAGACAGAAATAGAAATGTATTTTACTGTAGAATAGACTCTTTCAAAGTCTGTAAACAGAAAGTTCTAAATTCCGGAATTTAGGTAACTGGAGGCAAGACAGTACTACATTTTCAATGGAGAAATTTGCATTAGCCACAAATTAAGATGGTTTTGGCAAATGACAACCACTCTGCTACATGTAGGTGATGTCAGAGCCTGGTTAGGACCCTTTAGTGACTGGACCTCACATTGTATGTTTGTTTAATGTACACATTAGTAACAGTTAGACTTTTGGCTGGAGGCAAAATTCTTGATTTTTAAATCTTTTTTTTATTGTATGCTCAGAATTATTCTATCCCGCACCACAAACGCTACTTTTTTGTAAAATGAACTCACTTTTGCTCCAGTCGTCTCCTTTCAGAAATTTTCAACATTCCATACAACAAACAAACAAATTTTAAAGGGTCTATACTGCAAACCACTGCAAAGGCATTAGCCAACTGGACTCAATTGGAATTGTCTATTGTGGGCTAAATGATTAATCTATTGAGCCACAAAGCTAGTAAATATCTCTCAGGGGAAATAATTCACTGAAACTATTAATTTGCCCAATTACTTACCCTATGTGCTTGTAGTTAGTAGTAAAAGCTCTATCTTGCAATTACTTTGAGTTTCAAAAACATCCACCCCTCCTCCCGTTCATAGCCAATTCTATATTTTTCCAGAAAGACCAATAAACCTTCCAACGTAAAACAACGCGCCCTTGTCCTTGGCAGTTCCATAATGAAATGTTCAGGCTTCTTCATTCATATATTTAGACACTAAAGACATGTGGAAGAGTTACAAGACAAGATCTCTCAACAAATGGGATGGCAACAAGGAAGGTATGATATAACAAAATAAATAGACTTGCAGAGACCAATTTGGAGAAGGCACGGCTACAGAATAAGGCTATCATGGCTGTCACATCAACTGCAGAGACTAGGGGATGGCGCAATAAAAGAAAAGATGGGAAAATAATGGAATGTGACAGAGAGACTGAGAAATCTGCAGGGGTGTGGGAAGACTGTAATAAGTGTCTGTGTCTGAGTATTGGACAGGTACAAGAGGAGGAGAGGACACGCTGATCTTGTCCCAGTGTAGGCTCAGTTTGACAGCAGCAGCTCTATAGTAGATCAACTGACTCACGCTTAGTGATTCAGCAAACAACATCTGACTGCTTTTGTTCTGTTCTGTTCAGTATACTTCTGTGACTATACCAATAGGGTGACACATCCCCAGAGGTGGGTAGAGTAGCCAATACTTTTACTCAAGTAAGAGTACCGTTACTTCAAAATAATGTTACTCAAGTAAAAGTAAAAAGTTCTCATTCACATAACAAGGCCTGTGCTGTCGTCCCGACAGCAAAGTGTATATCGGCGAAAACGACCCCATACGTCTGCCCCGTACGTCTGCCCCGTACGTCTGCCCCGTATGTCTGCCCC
>JAVQKC010001886.1:0-26506 GCA_036025475.1 Philypnodon macrostomus
TTGTCCGATCTCTAGAAACATTGATTTAGCATAAGGAATAATTAAGTGAGCTGTTGTGGCTATTGTGCTGGTGCTCATGAGACCTCCCACCAGTGACCATACATCACGAGACAGACATAACTTTTGTGGGGCTGGGTCATTAGGACACAATAGCAGCAGTAAACCAAAAACTTTAGACTATTTCAACAATAAAACCACAATTAAATCAAGTCTAAAATAAAGAATATTTTAAATGTATTACTAAATAAGGACAAAATAGGAACTAATATAGGTCTAAACATGAACTTCACCAGGACTAACCAATTCTAAACCAGGTCTAGAATCAAGTTTAAAACCTCAGCTAAACTAAACCAGCAATCCACACATCCAATTCAATCCCACTAAACTCTAAATGAAACGAAATGAAGACTTAAAATGTAAATATCCTGAGTACCACTAGAAAGCGCCTTTGTACTCCCACTGGTACCTGTACCACAGTTTGAAAACCACTATAGTAGAATATTATACAGAATCCACCCTAGTGTCACTTTCTACAAGCATTAGTCAAATTCAGAGATTTATCGAAAGAGGCAAAGGGTATTTAATGCGATGGGTATTAGTAGCAGAAGTGTCCTGATTTGTGCTGAAGCTGGCGGTGAAATGTGAGCCCATGCTGGTTAGTCTCACAGACACCGAGCGAGAGCTGGGATTACTGCCACTCACAGGGAGGAAGCTTCACTTTACATTTGGGTCCAGACTGAATTAGTTTAGTAAGATATATAGGACAGTTCAGTGGCAAATGAGCCAACCTTATGAGTGGATATGATATCTCGCCCAAGCTCTCAGTGCAGAATCATTAAAAAAAAAATGCTGGGTCAAAATAGAGCCGGATCCACTGGCCATTTCCTTAGTCATACCTATTAAACAGTTAGTTACAAAAAGATCATTAGCCATTAGACATACCATTAATGCATAGGCCTGTGCTGTTGTCCCCGACAGCAAGGTGTATATCGGCGAAACGGCCCCATACGTCTGCCCCATACGTCTGCCACAACTGTCACCAACGGGCACCTTAATCAGACATTCTGTGATTTCTAAGAGTTTTAATATTGTTAACGAGCAATTAGGAGGCCCCGCCCCCAAACCATGACAAACATGGGAAGGGTCTATTTGACTTTTTTGATTTGTCTGGATGTTTGTGAAGATTGTTTTTGCCAAATTTTGCAAAACTCCCTAAAACTACATTCTTCTTTCAGTCTATAGGGGGCACTATAGAGGTAACTGCCATCATAATGGTCAGATGTGTTCAGGGTCGGGGGGTCATTAGGTATTTCAGGTCACGCGGACCAACGTGATTCCATAATATCGTTGTTTCGCCGATTTAATAAAGCTGTTGTTTGGGAACTCACTGTACATGAGCTAGACACATTACTCACAGACACATAAGTGGTCAGTGAGTGTACAATGTTCTGGTTTATTTCACAGTGATTCTAAATCTAGTGTAGAATCCCGCATTTAGGTTAAATTAAGACATCCCTGTGCTAATACGTGTGAATACTGTTGAGACCTGTAACGGTGAATGAGAGTACAATCAATAGGTTAATAGGTTAATTAGGAGCTTAATTAAGTGTAACCGGAACTGACAACTCCCTCAAGGTCAACCCAAGAGACACATTTAAAATCAGAGGACAAGAAGTGACAAAATGGTGCATGCTTGTAAGTTCAATATAATGAATAGGCAATAAAATCTGCCCATGCATTGCGTATTTTTCAGGATCAGATGGGCCCTGAAAACCAAGGAAATCAAATGCGCCAAGGCTAAACATGTAGTTTTGAATGGGGCATGGTTTAAATGATGAAAGTTATTTATTATTCTTCTGTCTTTCCATCATGGGTGACCAGAGCCTAACCCAGCAACTATGGGCATTAGGTGGGGTACACCCTGGACAGATGCCAGTTCATTTAGACAGGCTACTAATATTCTTTCACTAAAGGGGCAGTTTAAAAACAACAAATCAATGCTTCTAACACAAGTATGTATTTGGGTGGTGGGAGGAGGCCAGAGATACCCAGCGATAACCCACAGTAACACAGGGAGAACATGCAGACTAGAGCTTTTTTTAATGGCCGCAATTAGCAAATCGCAAAGGCATTTTATATGTAATTTAATCCATGTTTAAACTCTTTTAAGATTAACAGTTAATATATTAGCTTACGTTAATGTAGTGTCAATGCTTCCAAACAGGTTTAAATTGTTTGTTTTTTTGATCCTGCGTCACTAATGCAGACTGTATGTACCCAGAGAGGCCTCAAATCGTTATTATGTACAATTTCACTACATATGATCAACAGTGGGACTATTAAAAGATATAAAACATGTAAAGATGAGTAGCAGCTGGCCAAAGTCCAGAGGTTGGCCAGGTAAACATCAACACATCCATGCCGACACACTTATCAAACACTGAGCAGATGGGACACTGTCTTATATCGAAATGAACACCCAGAGTTAGTTAATTAGGTGAAAGCAAACGCATCAGTCCTGCCTTCAGAAGCAGCAGAGGGGTAATACTGCAGCTGACACCATGATTGACTTAATTACTGTGATGTCTTCTTAGGGAGTGTGTGTTACAAAGACATCAGGGGGCTGTAATATTAGTAATATTATGAGAGGTTCTTGTGATAAGGTGCATTAGCATTATTAGACGCACACTGTATTTAATATGCAGGTCCAGGCTTAAATGATTTATATTGAAGATGGCAAAAGTAATTAAGCCTCACAAGTCGCATATGCATTCTCAGATGCATGCAGAATAATGATGTTCACGTGCCAAACTAGATTTAGCTTACAGAAACAAGCAGCTAGACCAGCTCCAAATACAGTATTGAGTACATCTCACTAGTCATGAAATCAATTGTTTCAGGGTATAAAATTCTGCATAACAATCAGCCCAGTGTCAAGAGCACTGTTTTTAATCAATAACAGTGATTGGTTGTTACATGTCTTGTATGTAGGACAAACCAAACTCCACTGCCTCATTCACCAGACTTTACTTCAGAGTGTGAGTTTGCATCAGAAGACTCACGGTCTCCAGACTCCATCTCAGTTTGTATCAAAGCCCTGTGCTACCTCTCCCACTTCAGAGACCTTCACCACTAGAGACTTAGATGTTCTTAAAGGGGCCACACTGGGTTCCTCAGTCACATATGGAGATTCTTTCTGAGACAGATGTCTTGTTGAGTTATGTTTGCTGTGCTATTCATGTTGCATGCTCCTTTAGCATAGCTCCTGTAGTAATAAATAAGGACAGCACATGCCTCTTTAGAGCTGAGGCCAATCAATTGGCCTTCTAGAGATTATCCCTAAACGACTTAACCCTCGACAACAAATCCAGAGGCCCTGTGCCCTGTGATGTAGTTCAATGAATATACTGATGAAATTCTCCTCTGAAATGGCAAACCATCTACTATGTTCCAATGAATCTGCTCTGACTTCAGAAGAAACACAGCAACAAGCATTAGTATCGAACGGTCTTTACTTTAAAAAAGCTATAAAGAGACATTTTAGAGTTAAAAATCACCTACTACATTTGAAGGGAATTCACCAGAATATCTCATGCAAATCAGTTAAACTATTACATTGTCACATCTGTGCATTATTGGGTGAAGCCCAAGTCCAGCCAGTGCTTCCTCTTAATGAGGATTAAGGTCAAGAGCCAAGGAACTATTTTCAACTGCCAGAGATATCACTGCTACTGTCCAACCATTCACTCCATCTCCATCTCTGTCTAATGCACAAGACAATCTTTTTAGTTGTTTATACAGAAAACTAAATGGACCTTTTACAATCTTTAACAAAAAAAGTGTATTTTAATGCAGCCAAGATCAAACCTTCAGTCTCTTGCTTGTGGCTGTTACAGTGTGTGACAATTGCACATGTTGTCCGGAGGTGAAATCTCACATTATGGTTGTCGTGGAGATCTCAGACACACACACACAACCAGCCAACAACTGTGCAGCAGCCCGGGCACGGGCAGCTGTTGCTTCATGTCTGCAGGCCACTGGGTCCAGCAGGAATTCAGGACTGCAGAATACCAATGTTTTTTTTCTCACTAGAAGACACGGCCTGACCGGTAACCATGGCAACATAAGGAAATTTGTGATTCCGGTCACACTTTATTTTACATAGCCCTTAACTACATTGTGTCTACCTCATTAAGTACAATGTAATACACAGTGTAACAAACTGTAATAATGAGTAACTACATTGTACATACAGAATGGTTAAGGTAATGGGTTGGGGTTAGGTACAATGTAGTTGCATTACATTGTTCTTAATGCGGTTGATACAATGTGGTTAGGGGTGATGTAAAATAAAGTGATACTGTTATTCCTTATAACTGTATTCAAATATGTGGGATCACCTTGAGCTTAGCGGAAGCATATGGATTTGACGGTTGCATGTTAAACAGTGAGCAATAATTAACACATTGGCTTCTGCCTTTTTGTGGTCAGATATGTGTCCTTTACTTGATTTTTCAATGCAATAATTAGCATGACCATAGGCATGCACTCGGGACACACCCTGCTTGTTCACCCCAGCTTTGCACGCACCATAAGTTATGTGTATAATTACTGTTAGCCTGCCTGAGTAGTAGAAGACTAAAATGGACACAGTGGAGTCAGGGCGATGGGGTTAAGGGGATCTCAGACTAAAAGGACCCTCTGACCAACTGAAAAATGCATAAACAATACATGCGAAGTGCATTTTAAGCCTGGTTTGTGTAGAAGCTCTGAATGAAAAGGCTGGTGACATTAGTGCCAACCATCACTCAACTCAAGCATTCATTCAGACATCTACTGAAGATCTCCATGGTAACCTGCAGATAAAATATGCCTTGTGTTGTTCAGCTCTAAATGATATATTGTATTAAACTGCAGCTACATATTTACTGGCCGAGTTTTTAGGTCGACACTGTACAAAATAAAGTAGCCTGCTGTGTGGTCTTCTGCAATAGCCCACCAACATTAAGGTTTGCCATTTTGTGCATTCATCAGCATATTTCTGCTTACAGAAATGGCACATACTGTATCTCTCCTCTTTGAACTTTCGCAAAAAAAAAAAATCTAATTCATCAGCAGTCTAGAAATACTCATAGCAGCCTGTCTGAAACCAACAATCATGCCATGTTCAAATTGAGCTTTTTTTGGTTCAGACTTCAGCAGGTTTGGTTAGAACATGTCTGCAGGATTAGATTAGATTCAATTGGTTTCATGGTGCCTTACCTAATAACATGTGCCAGTGAGTTCAAAATGCCAACTTCATCGAATACCACAAGTTAAGAGTCAGGATTTTGCATTTAAACCAGGATTTTGCACATATACTAATGTTATTCAAACCCCATGGTTCGGATTTTCTCCACTTGCGTCACAGTAATTTTGAGTGTAATTTCACTAACTGAATATATTTGTGCTGGGCTAAATGCTTCCCTGCTGTCTACATCAAAAGGAGGTCAACTGTGCTTACGAAATGAGGAGTCAAACTAATATAAGATGCATTTCAATAAAATAGGGCAACTTAAATCAGAGCGCGGGGAGACTTGATTACCCAAAAGTGGAATGTAAGTGGTCATGTGCATCATGTTGTTGTTTTTATTTAAAGGGGCCCTACTATGCTAACTCAATTTTCAACAGCTTTCTACCATTTCAGTATTTTGCTTCATTAATGTTTGGCACTGACCTTCTCAGGCGCTGAAAAAGGCTTGGTTTCACTTTTCTATGTAGGTATTATATATTAATGATATTATATGAATTAGGGTGTATTTTTTGCACACCTTGGATGACGACAGGTGTGTTGGAGAGAGAGGACATAGCTCTTAGCTTTTTCCTGAACACTGACTTATTCTTCATATGTTTTATTTTTTTATAGTGATGGCCACTTCAGATTTGAGTCCCGGTGTGTCTGTCTGTGTGTGTCTGTGTGTGTGTGTCTGTGTGTGTGTGTCTGTGTGTGTCTGCATGTGTGTGTCTGTGTGTCTGTATGTGTGCGTGTGTCGCCCCAGGCTGTTGTCTTGCTGCAGCGGGGAGAGTGAGTGTGAGACACTGTGATGAAAAGTGAAACAAAGTGATTGTCATTCAGTTTTCTGTATTCTACAAAAACTTAGCTCGTAAGTCGTCATGTTCATAGTTTTGTTACATCGTGATGGAGGTGACCCATGTGTAGTAAGGAATCTCACATTAGCAGACAGATGCTGGCGAGAGGAGAGACTAGACTCCACAAATGCAGTCAAACTACAGTAAAACTATGTCCAGACACTATGGGTTTAGTCACGATCGTTGTTACTGCTGATATAACATGGGAACAAAAGATCAATCAAATTCAATCCTTTAAAAATGCCTGGATTAGTACAGCAATGTTTCGGTCCGAGTGTATGTAAGTGAAGAAATCTCATCTTGCTACTACTTTTCACTGTTTCCAATGGCTGTAGTAAAGAAGTGGGTGTGGCTAGCAGGGGGAAAGAGGACCTTAATGGGACTTGCACTTGATTTCATAAAGCTTGGAAAGACATATAATGACCCCTTCTATTCATGTAAAAGCTGATTGAAAAGTGATTAGTAGTCACAGTGCATCATGCTTTTAATTTGATATAAATGAATTCACTTATTGACCCCTTTAATCAAATCCTGAAAGACTCATTCAGACTTTGATGAGAGTCTGCTATAGATAACATTCTCCGTGGAGGTCATTTTCTGTTGTTGAGACACTGCAGAGACCTGAGCAGCCCACAGCGGACCACCTCCCACTGTTTGTGTGAATGCAGATGTCCCCGGAGACAAATCCTTTGATATCTATTAAAAGTCCATTCCCACACTGGCCGGCAGTCAGGACAGCTTTGATTCTTGTGGGTTTCTGTACATCATTCGGTCAATAGAGAAAGCCAGAAGGAAGCTGAACAGTTGTGATCCAGACTGTAAAGCTCAAAGCGGGGCACGGTGCGGGATAATGATCTGACAGAGAAGTTTAGCTCTACCATTGCTCCAGGGATAGTTTTCAAAGAGTGTTTTTGACCTTTGACATTTTTTACATAATTTATACAATCAAAAATTGGCCCTAAGTCCAAACATTTGGCAGATTTTTTGAAAAGGTCCTGATCACAATAAATACTTTTAAAATCAATTCTGACTATGGCATCACAATTCCATTGATAGAAGAAATCAAAACTATAATAAATACTATTTCATGATTGCAATTTCATTCCAAAAGCTAAGTCAATAGGTTTTTTTATGGTTGAGGAAATTTGACAGTGACACAATCATGGGAATAAAACTTTCAGGTGAACAGCTGAACTGTGTGCTTCAGTGGAGGTCTAGACTCTGAGGCCTTGTAGTTAGAACACATGGTGGATCACATTATGCAACCCTCCATGTGTGGGCATTATCTCGCAGGCACACAGTATTTTCACACATTCTTCTCCTGCAGTTTCCCATGCGCTGCTCACTCTTCTCTCAAACACAATGGCCCATGTCCCTCCTCACTCCTGCCTTCATTAATCGTCCTTTGCCTTCACAATTCTCCTGCCTCGGCCTCCGAGACCCTCACATTCAATTACAGCAGCAGAGCCGTGGGAGGCGGACTCAGCTGCACAGGTAGAGCTGAGAGGAAGGCAACATGTCGCCAAGATGCATCATGGGAGTGGAGGCACTGCAGACATCGCTACAGTACAGAAGGCTGAAATACAGTCATCGGGGTTTTGAACATGCAAGAGCCATATGGTGGGAAGGACTGAGGACATTGCCTTAAATAGAATGAATAAATACCTATTTTACTACAACCGTCTTAGCAAACTGAAGTCTATTCTGTTCAAAAATCCATTTACGTTTATGTTTTTTCAATCACATTTGTCTAAAACCTAGTGTGCTTAAATTCCCTGATTTATTCTGTACATCATTTGTACTGCCAGCTTCTTTCTGATTGGTTATATGACTAGCCTAGATCTTTTTCAAAAATATGAACCACGCCCTGAATATATTTTTGTAATAATTCCGTGCGTATAATTTTTGTGATGTTAAGAAAATAAATGGATGGAACTAATAAAATATGTATGATTATTTGGTGAATATTTTAATAAACTGACTGTAGCCACGGGGCATAATAAAGTGAACCTACCGCCATTCCGTTTAATTGCATAGCTCCACTGGGGAGTAAATGAGAATATATGAGACAATTCTTGAGGTAAAAACAAGCACCCTTCACTCACACTACTGGTCAGCTTTGACATAAATTACTATGTACAACCTCAATGAAAAATTCATAATCCATTGACAGAGTAAGGCATCCTGAGCCTCAAGAGAATTTGGGAATTCATTCCAGACTGGCAGGACATCAGAGGAGTGCAGTTTTTTGCCGGGAGCGTCGGTATAGCCACACCCACTGCACCCCAGTCTGCCCTACCACGACAGTTCAAGCGCTTAATGAAGAGGATCACAGAGCTGTCTTCAATGTGAGGGGCTGACACGGATAATATATGCAGAAAAAGTCACAAATTCACCTTTGTTCAGCTGTCGAAAAAGACATATGAAAGGATCAGAGGGATTGTTTGCCTTCACATTCAGTGGCAGTAATAGAGTCAACTGGCGCTTTGCTGCTGTGTGTATGAAGCAAACAAACATTAAAAAAAAATCCATCTTGGTTACCATAGGAACAAGAAAGACTCATTATAAAGGGATCACTTTTCCCCAAGCACCTGTGCACAGTATAGAAAGCAGTGCAGCATAATGTTGACGGCATTAGTGGCAGCTTTCAGCAATTCATCCGAACCTCTCTCGTCTCTCTGTATAAGTCCATCAATCCATCAAACATGACCTGCAAAAAGCAAATAAACTCAATGGTGGACCTATTAGGTGGACCCGTTTACCTGCCTGTGAGCTCAAGCAGATCGCATAGCATCATGGCAATACATTTGGTTATACATACGTTTAGTTATACAAACCTGATACAGTAAAAGGTGATGTGAAGTGACTTTCGCATATAACCATATCTAGGATTTACATGGTGACATTGTCTTATCAGTGTCAGAGGTCAGAGACTGGGTTGAGAAATTAGAATGGTGTCCATTAGCTCAGATGACCACTCATGAGCACAATCTCTTAATGCAAAACCGGTGGCTACAGGTGGATATTAGATGCAAAGTCTACCTAATAAAGTGACCAATAGGTAGCTCTCTGTGGAATTGCGTTCAGCTACTTTATACTGTTAGCTCGACATAGACGCTTTTTGGGGCAAGTAATGAAAAGGTGTATTTTGTAGCTTCCAAATAAAACGCTCACATAGCGGAGATCGTTTTACTAACAATGCACTCATCTCATAAAAGGATAGTCTTGTAACATCCTCTGTGATATTCCACATTAGACTCTAGCTAATTCCCCCTGTTGCTCCGCTCTCATGGAAGCCACTCTCTCTGCCACAACCCAATTATATTTGGGGATGCACTAGGGAAGGATATGTGGGAAAACAACGATCTTCCCCCTTCAACCGCATCCCGCTGTGGGATTTCAATTTCATGCCAGGAGAAAGAGGCAACCGAGGGTTCAGGGTTCATGTGAGGGAAGTCTCTTTTTGAGTCCTGTGACTGGCTGATGCAAGGCAAAGGGCAGATGATATGCTCTATAAGATATGCTATATAAAATCAATCTTCTATGTGTCAGAAGTAGAAAATACACTCTATAATCCAGTGCTGTGTAGGTTTGGAGTTGTGCTAAAAACAAATGCCAAGTAAAGCTTCAGAAGACCAGCTAGTCATCTAACCACACCTTGCCTTCGAAAGTCCGCTATATAAGATCAAGCACGGTCTTCTCTCCAATTATCTGTAGGCAGCTCACATCTTTCGGTCTCTTCATGAATCCCAGACAGACTCAAGTGATTTTGAGATCAGGTTTGTGGAGCTAAACCAGGTGAAACAACAATTGCACATTACTGTATATTTCCTGGATCCATATCGTGCAACACACATTTCTCACCATTTGTATTTTTTTTATAGGAAAGTAAGCATTTGACCCCTCCCCCCCAGCTCAAAATCCCTGCAACCCCTAAACACAAAGCCATCTTTCTGGGGAAAAACTAGGTCAATCAAGACGTGTTACCAAGAGCAGCTAATAATCCCAGAAAAAAACATATTGTCAATCATATTTGGTGTAAAGCGGATTTGAATACTAAAGAAAAGTCTTGCATGTGCCTACCACTGCCTCCCAAAGTCACAGATTGGGCTGGGTGGGGTATATAATTGGTGTGCAGCAGCATTGCCAGTCTAGAGTGCAGTAACAGTCACATTAATGCTCGGCATGCAGTACCCCTTACGCCCCCGCCTGTGCACCACTCCCCCTCACTCACTCACTACTTCCCGGCAGCACATATCTGGAGGAAGACAGAGCTCTGCAGCACGGCAACCGGCTCCAGCGCTCCGAGGTGGATGAGAAGGGTCGCCATGGCAACCCCACATACGTAGGCCAGCGTGATTCCATGATGTGGCCTTTAAAAGATGCCATACTACAAAGGCAAAGTAAATGTATAGGAGCAATGTTTCTTTCAAGGATAAGAAATGAATAGTGCCGCAATAAGACAATAGAAATCATTTTTCAGTTCTTTTGGAGCAGCTTCTTCAGGGTAAATCCTGGACAACGGCCACTTCATCACATCGAAAATGGCATACAATCAGACAATTTACTCTCACATTCATTCACTATAAGCTATTTAGATTCACCAATTCAACATGCATGTTTTTGGATGGTGAGAGGATGCCAAAATACCTGGAGAGAATGCCTGGCAACACAGAGGGATTTAGTTATTCTGAGATCATTTAAGGAAACAACAATATTTTCTCTTCTCGGCAAATTTCACCAAATTTCAGAATTCAGCAATTTAAGTGAATCTGTAGCTAGCTATTCTTGACACTTTATGGCATAAAATCACTCGCTCAATGTTTTTGGAAACCAATTAAAAGTTCTTTTCACCGGGACAGCAGGCGTGCATCCCAAACCAAGATACGTTTCTATTTTGAGTCTTCCAAACAGTGAACAAATGTAATATATTAGCCAAGCAGGCAGCACAGTGACCAATATCAGTCTAGGGTGCCAGAAACAAACACTGGAGATAATCACTGTTTATCTGTGCACTGTCACTAACAAGCCTTTCATTCACTAGTAGTAAAGACAAGCATACTTTGGAAGGAGGAAGAGGGGTCTCCATGGCCAGCATATTCTAGCAGTTTAGTTTCTCTAAATTGCTCCACAAACAGAGCCGTGCTAGCTGTCTGCATTTGAGCACCAGCACTGTTAATCTGCTTGGATCTGTACTGGAAAAAACAGACAATGGAGAACAGTTTTGACAAGTAACTGGAGAGCTAAAGAGTTTTATAGTCAAGCATTCACTCCCAGATTATTTCAACTCCTGCAACATTTACATAATCCTCTTTCTTTGACTGTAAAAACCATGACCTGTGCCTTTTGTGATTTTTTGACCAGAGTATAAATCACATTTTTTCATTATGAACCATTTTATATTGACCGAAAGTTAGTTAATGTACATCGTCTTTTAAGAAGCATGTCAATTTTACCTACCTACCTACCTACCTACCTACCTACCTACCTACCTACCTACCTACCTACGGCTCTGTAGCTTTAGGGACCTATTGCCTTTCAATACATTTTCACGAATCATACCATTACCCAGGGTTACATCTGGAGGTGGCCACATGACACATTGACTATTGCAAAAATGCCCCTGATTCACAACAGGAGGATTGTAATGTTTCTCTCATATTAGACAATAGGCCCTGATGGTAATAGGTTAAGAAAACTCTGTGACATGTGATGGGTCCTTTGTGGGGCCAATCAAAACCCATTTTTATTCATATCAAGCCAATGACAACCCATCAAGAAATATTGCTGCCAAATCTACTTCAATACTCCAAACCATTCAAGCGACAGTTCCATCAGTACCCCCCCAAAGCGCTGTGAGGCTGGGGTAGCAGAGCGTGTCCCCAGTCAAAGACCGGAGTTTTACAGGATTGAGCACACCTACCCGCAGTACCTCCGAGACAAACTTCCTCAACTGTAGACATCAACAAGAAACATGAGGCGCTGAGGAGCTCCGGTGGTCTGTGATGTGAACAAACAATGTCTGGTTTGAATTTAAATGACATCCTACTGTCCCACCGAGACATGGCAATATTGTGGAAAATCGAAGATGCAAATTGAGTCGGTATTTTCACATTCTGTGTTCTGAGTTCTACTGCTGCTATAACGTGTGTTTATTGCGGTTAAGGTGCCATTAAAGCTGACTGAATTGGACAATGAAGGGAGCTTCTTGGCAACAGCTGCAATTTTAAATTATCATTAAAAACTAATATAGATAGACAGGGACACATTAGGAAGAACACCTCAGACAAGTCTATTTGAAGATGAAAATTGATGGATCATATTTGGGTTGAACTGATAAAGACTTTAAAATGTACAAATATTACATTAGCTTAGTTTGTTAGTTTGTGTCTAGCAAGAAAACCAGTGATGCCATTTTCTGAAAAGGTCAGAAATAGCTTTTTTATGTTGAACATGTAGAAATGATTTGATTCTTTATAACATTAATCAAACAGCCACGGCGGTGGTGCACTGGGTAGATGCTCGCCCTTCAACCAGAGGGTCGGTGGTTCGAGTCCCCTTGGTCCCACCACTCGCGGGAGGTACCATAAAGGGCTGGTGCAATGTGGATCGGGCTTTGGTCGAAGGTGGGAGTTCCCTGCTTAGACTGCTGCCTCCGCGACCCGGTTTCGGACAAGCGGAAGAAAATGGATGGATGGATGGTTTACTCAAACAAGCCTTTATCAGTTTTATTTGATTTTTTGTTTTTTGGCTTATCTTCTTTATAACTGGAAATGTAACATGACACTAAATCTCACCGGCTCACCTGCCTCCTCTTCGTTTGAATAACTATTTTCTATGCATCATTACACCTCCATGTGATATGTGTATTCACCACTTTTAATTGGTATTCTGCTTGTGGCCTCCTCTAATCCCTGACATGTAAGCATTGATCCACAGGTGCCTACAGTTCTACTCACACATCCTTCATTCTCCCTGACCGAACCACAGGCAGAAGTCCACCATCAGGCCATTACGCCAAGACCTCATTGCTATTCTGCGGGAACACAGCTCACCTAATTGCTTCCCATTACAATGAACAAGAGACAGTGTATAGGGGAAAAGAGCAGCCAGAGGGTTATGATTAGAAGCCTTTTTGAGCAATGCTAGAATACGGGACAGTGCTAGAATTTCTTTTTGTGAACCACCACGTTTGTATGCCCTGGATCCTGCAGAAAACACTGATGGGAAAGAGGAAAAGTGTGGGGCTATCCGTCAGCTAAAAATAGATTTACTGGTCACAAGGACACAGGTCTTTTCACGCTGATCCAATCTCAACATCTCACTCGATTCATTCCTTGATATGTATGTAGCTGGCTAGAAAATGCATGTCCATGACCAACTAAGTATCAAGCCATGGGAATAATGCACTGATAGAACCACGGTCACATTGGGATGAGTTACAGCCCGTCACATGTACTAGGCTGTAGCTAATGATATGGCGACTTCACCTTTTAGCAAAGACCACAGGAGCCCATGTGTGACTGGAGTGGTTAGTGTACAGGGAATATAGAGCGGTACATATAATCACAGAAATGCCACAAGGTTTAGATAGAGCATAGTAAAGATATGAGCATTGTGTTTTAACGTGTTACCATCTATGGTCCAGAGCATAAAACTATTACTGTATGCAATCTTGATGTGAGCACAGGGACATTCATTCAAAATTATATCTGTTATTGAGTAATTTCAGTACAATGTGTAGTCACATTTATATTCATCTTGTTAATTCTCATAATGTTATTTCATTTTTGAGTCACCACTGTACATTTAAGACAATATTTGATAGTAAATACAATGGCCAATGGAATACAACTAATGGCCATTCATTGCTGGTAGAAGTAAAAGACACTCTACAATACATTTATTACATTTTTGAGTCACCACTGTACAGTTAAGACAATCTTTGATAGTAAATACAATGGGCATTACATTATCTCCTGCAGCAGGCTTGGTAAAACAATAATCAACACAAATAGGAATTGAACTATATAATATCTCATTATATAGGGACATAAAAGTACAACTCAATAGCCAGTAACCATCATTGCATGTGGCCTGATTAAAACACAATCTGTACCCATGAATAACATTCTTACGAGGGTTTCTGCACCAGCAAGACATTCAAAGGCACAATATGCTAGATACACCGATCTGGGCATATGGTAATTTGTGAATAAACAACAAATCATACAAAGAAATAGCGCGACTGGAGATTCACAGCATGTATCGTCTCAAGACGGAAACATGTTTCTTTGTTCAGTGACATTCTTTATTTGTGTGAACAGTGTCCGAGAGCCAAGGGAGCTTGAGCAATCAGCTAATGTAAACACAGCAAGGTAGATCGCCTGAGTCCATCTTTATCTGCTCATTTTAAACCTGACCACACTGATTAAATGATTGCACAGCCTGTCACCACTTGTAATGAACTCCAACTCATGCCTTGCTTTGAATGTGATGTAGACATCTCTGTATTTGTTGCTGTGTTAAGATGACTGCAAATGAAAGCACTCATCAATAATGAAAGACTGGCGGGCATATTTATGAAATGGACAAAGAAATGGCCGGAGAGGACAGACAGAAATCCTTGGTGACTCATTACGAATAGAGCTTAATTAGTACAGCAGCTACAAAGAGAGAATGCTTGTGAACATACGTCCCCATGTGAAGACTTTGCATGTAATGGCCGTTAGTTAGTATTCTACGTGTAAGGTAGACCTAATCGAGCCTGACTGCTTCCTTCATTCCCAGCAACAAGCATAAATCTGCTCTGGCTCAAGCACACACCATCCCCCATCACTTATCCCGCCGATATACACTTCACAGGCGACTTCTGCAGACCTTCCACCAGCCATCAGCAGACATAAGCATCAAAACATCAGGATAGACAGTGTCAGTCCAAGTTAGCTTCAGGACTAGAAGAGACACTGGGGACTACATTGGATTCTGACTTTTTTTTTAACACAAATAAGGTGGAAAAACACATAGATTACAATATAACAAAATTTGAGTGGTCGTGAGTATCTAGACTTGAACTCATGTGGATGATCTTCTAGTTTAGGGGTAAATGCTGACTCAACTGAACCAAGTCTCTTCTATCCACAAAAACTAATCTTTTTTTTATTTAATAGTCCCTTATGACTGGATTTTGTATCTCTGCTCCTGTCCCACTGTGGTAAATACATACTGTATAGTGTTCAGACTAAGCACATTCTCCATCTTGCAGGTTCATGCAGAGGTAATGTAAAAATGCCTCGATATAAACAATGTTATTAACAATGATCCTATTTGATAAAAATTAATTTCAGTTGTCTGAATTAATAATAATAAAAAATACAATTCTGGTGCTGTAATAAATAATATCATTATATACCGTATCAGACCATTTCAATGCCATGCTCTATGTATGTCTGTGTTTGCGCCCCCAAACATCATCAGTGTGTACACAGCTAGAGCTAAGTAGGACACTGCATGGTATGTGGCCCACGAGATAGCTAGATGGCCCCTTTTTGTTTTCTAGACCATATGATACTCTGCCTGCTGAGGTGGAAACTAACCCCTGTGAACCAGAGGAACAGGAACTAAACCCGTCCGTATCGGTTACTGTGAGAGGCTGGACATTTTAGATTTTCTTAAAGCGACACATTCAAATATACTGTCCTTGAATTGCTTTGTCTAAACATCACCAATAAAACAAAATCACTTTTTGTGATGGCAATACGAGATGAGATAAACGCCTGACAAATGTGTTTTGTAGACCATAAAGTTATCCTAGCTCAGCTGCAGGCAAAGAGGAGTATCAGGGGTGTCTGAGCTGTGCACTGTAAAACAATGTCTCCTGCATCTTTTGTCACAATACCATAATTACACTTTGCCACTGTTTGGAATCAGCAACCCGCAGCCATATTATGTCAAGCTTTTTCAATTAGTTATTTTACACTATTTAAATGAGCTGTTGTTTTCTCACTGTTGATACATATACTTAGATTAGGGGCATTGTCCTTAAGGCCCTCTTTCCCCCCGCTGGCCATACACAAATCACTACTATAGCCAGAGAAAACATCAGAAAGTTAATATCTGGATGTTGTTCAGAGAAGAGGGCCTTGTAAATGTTTCATAGCTGGTACAAATCCTGATCTGTTTATCTATTTAGAGCTGCCTTTTCCTCCAGCTTTGTTTATAATTTTTATATAATAATTCTCTACCTTGAGAACTATGGTTTAAGACAACCACATATAGAAGCTGGAGTTTTTTAAGTTCAGTTAGCATCACAGGGCCCCATTTTGACAATTGGTTAAAGCACTTCTATGTTCCCATAAGTGATGTTTTGTAAATGCATTGTACTGTTTAAACAGATGGGCCTACTCTGAAGTGAGATGTACTCCTTGGTCGCTTTGGTGCCAAACAATGTGAAGCCCACTGAAATTCTTATCTCGAGTGCTGACTCCAGATAGAAGAGGTAATGTGTGTTAAATTGAGCGGTGAATAAAGCATTCTGTTAGCTGGGGCCTTTTGTTACCCTTCAGCGTCCTCAATCTGTGCACTGTTTACAATCTAGACATACCACCAGTGTATTCCCTGCCTGTTACAATGGTGCTTTTCAAATTAGCATTGGAAATGTGTATTTGTAGCGTTTATATGGATTTTCACAGAATCAGTTAGTTATGATTTTTCATATATATTGCATGCAGGAAATAGAAGAATGACTATTATTTATAAGCTTCATAATCCAAAGCATTATACTGTAAGCAGCTAACCACTTAGTCTGCCAGATAGGCTATAAGGGTTTAGGGAAGTTAAATCATCTTTGGCACTTGCACCCTTTGGCTTCTAGACTTGCGATGCCACTATAGCTCGCCACATTCAATTCTATTATATCTTACTATGCTGAACTTTCTCAATCCTGAAACCTGACAGACATCCACGTTTCTTTACATTATTACAGGTGTTTATCATTCATGCATGTAATGGCAAGAATAATATTGTTGGGTAGTTTGCATGTGCCAACAGGCTAATGTTAAGACCTTTTGTTTACAACATAGAAATTCAAAGGTCTAACCCTGAAGCAGAACTGAAGCTTAACTAAAACGGTATCCTGTATTTTCGTGGAAGTTGGCAAGTATCACAAAAATCATCAGAAGATAAACGTTAAAGTGCTGTGCTAAGGTGGGACAACTTCACTGTGATATTGTATATGATCCATAAACGTTTAACATAAACTCAATCAATCAATCAATGCAGCCTCAAGCATTAAGCGCCACACATTGGACAGTGAGATTAGCAGTCATGCACCGGGAGCCTGTCTGCCCATTTTAGAAACACTTTAACCCATATTGCCTTGGGACGCAGCCAGAGGGACACATCCATCCTGCTTGGAGCACTCCCTAACTGTCAGTAGAACAGCTTAACCACTGAGCCCCATTCACGCACACTGGACCGGTACACTGCAGCTTCCATCTTCTTCTAGCCTCACGTTGGAGGCACAGAGGAATGTGGCCTGGTTTTCTATTCTCAGCCAAATAACAGTCTTCTCACGTACTCCGCCCTATGTTCCCGACAAAGTGTAGGGACACCTTTACAAACACACAGCCCGCTCTGAGGAATGCAGGAGATGAGGGGCTAACACTCTCTCTTAAAGTCCTCTATTATTCTTATGCAACTTCGGACACAAAAGTAAAACCTTATGTCTCGGATTTAGCCAAAATAATTCTTCAATGTCTGTAATCAATCATTGACGTACAGGTATCCACAGCACAAAGCCATGTAAGCCTATACAACAATCCATGTCCATTACTAAATATAGATCAAAATGATGAGTTGCTTTATCCTCTAAATCTAAAAACCATGAATGGAATTTCTTCAGTCTGTCCATCCAAGTGTTCGTGCATAACTGAACGCTCCTTTGCTATATACAAATAAGGAAACTAAATGCCTTCTGTTCTATGCAATATGGTCAAAAAGAATATTTTCATATATTTCATCACAATTTCAGTTGGCTTTGTATGTTTTTGTCTTACACAAAAAACATTGAATCTACAAATTCAATGATCCAATTTTTTTAATACAGTGTTTATCGTAATGCTATTTATTTTCCTTTTTTTAATGAATATGAAAACTGGCATTGTTACAGTAAAAAATGGTGAGCAGAGCATACGTGAATGCACTGTAGCAAAATTCATCAATCTTCCCAGATTAGCAGATTATCGTCATTTCATATCACAATACAATCTTTTATCGCCATATCACACACCGATAGTTAGAAGTTAGATATAAGATATAAGTAAAACCTGTTTCCATGCCAACCAAAGAAAGCTCCAGAAACACATCTATAATTAGTATTCCCATTCAAACCCTTTTCTAGGAAAAGATTCAGAACTCACCGAGATGTCAAAGAGCTCCTCTGTATCATCAAGCATACGGACTCTGATGGAGATTTGTCGTCCGGGGGGCATGGCCGGGGGTCTGTGGCCAGGGTCCAAGGTGCTGATGCCCAGAGTCTCCGGGGCCCCGAGGCGCTGCCCTGCTCCAGAACCCGCTGACTCCACCTCTGCCTCTGCCATTGTGCACCTCACTGATCAGGAAGCCTGTCTATACACAAGTCAAAACACAAAATCAGGAGTCTGAACATGAATATGCAGCAAAGGTATAACAGGATAGGGATAATGACCTTAATTGCATATAATTGACAACCATCCTATCAAACACAGACTTGTCCAAAGTAAGCCACTGAGAAACAAAGCAAACAGTTGAAGTCCATATTGAAACCCAGCTGTAGTTGCTCTGTATATGCCGCACGGTCTACCTGTTGAGTTAATTTGATGTTTACTTAAACACCCTTGACCTATAACAACCACAGTTGAATTGCAAATGCAGCATTAACACTCTCCACTAATGACTGATAACTGTTGCCTCTGGGACCGCTCATTACTGTATAAAACCACAGCGAGTTCCTGCATTTCAATGTGCGTATCGGGCACTTTAATTTGATCTGACAAAAGCATCAGGAGGCTGGTGTGTACAATCAAAGAGCCAATTGATTTGAGCATGGTGTAAGCTACAGACAGTGTGCCTGAAGGGGATAGCCTGCCTGCTTAAATAGTTACCTACAATTACATTTGGCTGTTTTTAAAGATGCTTTGTACGCCTGACACATCCCCATAGGGAGTGCACTGTGTTTGGACAAAGCTGCAGACTCATTCATTGTGAGCTGACATATGAGCCGGCTACTATCCAGCCTCTGAGCCATGTCCCCAAGACCCTGGCTGTCCTGCTTAATTTTCTGTTCATTGCACATTCCTGCAGCCCGATGTCATCCCGAGATCTCACCAAGTGTTTTAGGAGGGCAGTGGGTTGGTTTTTTTTACAGTGACTGCTGCAGAGGTGAGTGCCAATTTTAAACAGAAACTGAATAATGGGTCAAGGTTATAGGATATGCTGTCTAGTCTACTATGTGTCTGCAAATTTCAATGTATAGATTTCTTGTGATTCATTCTTCTTCTACCTCTTCCAGTAAGGGTCATTGGTGACTGGAGCTTACTGCAGCAGCACTGGGCAAAGGTTGGGGTACACCCAATAGCCAGTCCCAGAGAATTCTAATTCACATATATACATGCATGAACGCTGGAAGGTTTGTATAGATGCATTTCCTCTAGAGTGATCAAGTCAGTTGGTAACTCTGGAGTGACCCCACAATAACACTGGGAGGACATGCAGACTTCACGCGGAGAAATTCTGTTAGCTGGCCAAACAATTGAACCTACAACCTCATGGCTAAGGCGCAGAAAGTCTAAATATTCTCTCTTTCTTGTAAATCACCTGAAATAAATATATTGCACATTAGATTGTAGCTCTGTTTTCTGGGTAGTAACTGGTTTAACAAGCCTTCCAAGAAAACTCTTCAGTATTTTACAATCTATTTACACATGGATAATAAAGATGCTGTTCATAGCCTCGAAACTGTAACACGCTAAAGTCTTAATATGCACGTATGATCCATTTTGTTATTGTCATCGTTTGCACCTGTCTGTTCCCAGTCATGGCAAAATTGTCCTTCAGCCGAACTGTAGCTTAACACTTAAGACTTGCTGTTAAAAACCAGAGTTAATGCTGTCACTGGGGGCGTGATGAAAAATGGCATAATTTTCAATCCAGCCACTGTGGTTGGTGCCATTTGATCCTATGGTCATCAGTCACCAATGCCTCTTGCCAAAATTGCAGGCGTGTGTCTTATGCAAGTCTGTAAATTCATAACCTACACACGGCTGTATGCAGCATTGAAGTCCCAGAGGTCTGGACCATACTAATTGACGTTATTAATATATAAACAATAGCTAATTTAATATACAGACATCCTTGAAGTTTAAAAAGTAGATTAAGCATTCCATCAGCAGAGCAAAGCAAGACTAAATCAAGTCTACACCAGGACTAAACAAGGATAAGAACTAGGAATAACTAGGCTGGAGCTAAACCAGGACTAAACAAGGATAAGAACTAGTAATAACTAGGCTGGAGCTAAACCAGGACTAAACAAGCATAAGAACTAGTAATAACCCAGGCCAGAGCTAAACCAGGACTAAACAAGAATAAGAACTAGTAATAACCCAGGCCTGAGCTAAACCAGGACTAAACAAGGATAAAAACTAGGAATAACTCAGGCCGAAGCTAAACCAGGACTAAGCCAGGTCTTAACCATGCAATGTGTAACCAGACACTTCAAACAGCACCATACAGAGGGCAGTGAAAGTGTAGCAGCAGTAATCATTTTGAGCCAACATGTCCCCTCACATGCACCAGTCATGAATGTACCTCTGTGCAAAGCTAAACAAACACCCAACAACAGACACCAGTTGAACAGCTGGCATACTGTTTCAGAATAATATAGCTCCAAATATAATGTGAATGGGCCATTTACAGACCCCTGCTTGTTACCACTCTGTCTTTGAACATGAAATTCCCCACAAGTGTGTAACATGGGCCAATGCCTGTTGACCTATTAAGTGTGCAGGGCTCCAAACAGCGGTTTCTCTGTTGTCCGGGGGCCATATACCAAGGGGCCCAACCCAACTCTGCACAGCTGTAAGCCTTTAGTGACAGCTGAGGAGCAAGTCATAATAGTCTACAAGCGGCTGTCTACCTGTGGCAAGCTCCTGAAACACAAAAGCACCTCAATTTCAATGGTAAGAAATGTGATTCTCCTGGGTGTGGCGTGTGGGGCATGGGTGGATTACTGTATCAGGTAAAGGGCAATTCAACATTTGGAAGACAGTCAACAGGGCATATGCATGTTGCAGTTGTGTGACATAATTGCATTGAAGATTATATGAAAAAGTGATGGTCAAACGGTAACCCACGTACAACTGCGCGCCTACTCCACGCACGTCTTCCAGTGCATTCACACCGCTAATGTAAAGTAGGTTAATGGACCAGTCTGCAGTAATCCTCAGGACAAGATCAGCTCCTTCAGTAAGATGTGACTTTGCAACGTTTGGAAGCACCTCAACATCCTGTGGAAACTATACTGATAAAGGCAGCCCACATGCCCACGAGCGTTTAAATGTTATATGAACACATGAAGCGGGTTTTTTTTTCCGTCCGGACGTCTATTGCAGCCTATATGTGAAACTGCATCGCCTGCGCCCATCCATACGTGCACACCGCATACAGGCAACTCAAGATTTGCCACACATTGCGATAGTTACTGACCTTCCTGAAAACCCACAGGATCACGGCACAACGCGACAAAGATAGTCCCGAGACTTAGCCCTAATCTCATCAAACAACTTGAATTACTTCACCTTAAGAGCGCAGACGCAGAGGACTCACAGGCTTGCCCGGTTTACTTACGCCTTCTTCGCTCCAAACGCTGTCCACACGTATGTAGGCTGTTTTCCCACGCGAAATGAGTTATCACATGCACGTCCAGGCGCCCGAGAGGAGGAAATGGGAAGGCGGGGGAGTTATCAGAGGTTGCTGGTCCGAGGCAAGAGGCTTTTCGCGGTCGCCATGGCGGACGACTGAGTGAGTGAGCCCTGGAGAGATTACATTGGAGCGAGCGGCGGATCCACTCCCGGTGCCTTTACAGACAATGAAGGAGGCGCAGCACCTCCACCTTCACAGCAGCGCACTGACCGGGAAGAGCAACATCACCATCTAGTGGCGGTGGTGGACAGTGCATTTTGATCATATGTCATAAAGTTTGGCTGCACGTTTTACGCACACACATCTGCACAGTTTATGGCAGACGGGAGCGTTTTATAAGCAGGCTACACATGCTGTGCCGTTCTACAAATAAAGATTACTCATGTAGCCCATAAGAAGTCAGCACAGTTATCATTAAGTAAGGAGGCTATTGAATGTCAAAGTTGGCGTTCCCTACATACGTAAAAGATTCTATTACCAATAGCTAACAGATTACTAGGCTAGGTGAATTTAGCGCGCTCATAAGGACCCTGCTTTCAAAGTTAAAAAGAAAGATACTAACTACTCTTTTTTATATTAAATAAAAAACTAAATAAATAAAATAAAATAAAATAAAATAAAATAAAATAAAATAAAATAAAATAAAATAAAATAATACAATAAAATAATATTTAAAAGTAAAAATGTAAAGCTTAAAAAAAAACACAGTGAATGTCGGCCTATATTAAGGTCTATTTGATTACTTCCCACTGTAGCCTAATTGTACATTGTTGTAGTTTTGTAAAGAAATGCATTCGGTGGCCATTTTCTTATTGTTTCTAATCTTTGTGTTCAGGTTTTTATAGTTTTAGTATAGTTTTACATAGACTCAGTGACCAGTCCGGCACTGGTTAGAGAAGTCAGAAGTCAGGCTCAGTAATGTCCCTGTGAACACACTACTGTTGTCTCAGGCCACATTTCTCACATAGTGCTGAGAGCCTGACCTGTCTATGCACTTTGTTCACAGTCTACTGGAGACAGAGAGGTTCACAGAGCTCTGGTGACAGGGAGCAGACGCTGAATAGCTCCACACACTTCAAACAAACAATAAATTCACTAAATGCTTTCAAATAGACGGGCACCTTTGGACGATGAGGATGAGTTTTGGCTGCAGCCTTGACACCAGTCAAAAGTTCACCGGGACATAGAATGCTAAACTTGAATTTTAAATATAAATTGATACTCAATTCAATACTTCCTCATTGGAATAAAATATGCATGAATACTTGAGTACATTGTTTTACATCATAGCAAATTCTCCATACAGACTTATTAGTTATATCCAGTTTCTGTAATTACATAAAACCCATATTGTTCTTCTGCTGACAGTCTATGGTTCTTAAGTTCCCTGGTGGTGTTGTTTTCACTGCTCTTTAATGGGGGCTGGCCTGGGGCTTTGGCTGGGTCTCCACCATCTCCTCCTCCACAGTAAAAAGGGACGTAAAAAGGATGAAAAGCAACCACTGTAGAGAAAATGCAATATATATTTTTTTTTAACGTGCCTCTGTTCGCCCACCTTCTCACTGGCAGAAGTCTTCTATGCCTTATGTGAAATCTTGCTCGGTGTCTTTGGCAGCCCTAGTGGCCCTCTGGAGGCACTGATTGCAGCTCGAGCATGAAAATGACTGGAAAGAAAGTGGGCACAAGATGATCCTGTTTTGGATTAGTTATGTAAGCAATCTCTATTCAAACATAGTGTCACAAATAGGATTACAAGAAAAACATAGACTTGCAATAAATATAGAGCTGAATAAATAATGATGGGGGGGATGTAGCTGACAGTTTTGGATAGATGCCGTTCTTACAACAATAGGGGCTAGTTTGAAAAAAGCAACCAAAAAAAGCAAGACTACAGAGAGTAACATATGATCTGCAAAAAAACATATCTTTGTGCTCGTCCCAAGCCTGCATAAACAGTGTTATTACAATGTTCCTGTCAGCTTCTAAGTAATATCTCTTCTTCCTATAGAGCAAGTACCTGGTTCAAGTGTCTGTGTCTGTGCTTTTTTCCCTTTGAGCCATGCAGAGTCTCAGTGCTTCTATACCCTTGTTTACAATTGTATCATTACCGTGCATTAGACATTTCCACCCTCCTCCACTATCTTTAAGGCCTCTACTTTATGTTTGGGAACCTCTGCTCTAGATGGAATTGTTTTATTGTGAGCTCTTAAAATATACTCCAGTTTGAGAAAACAAACAATTGTGGTGCATTGTTTTACAAGCTCAAAGCCAGCACTGTCACCCAGGCTAATAACATGGTGTCATGGCAACCAGATGGAAACACATGAACTGTCAATTTCACAGCCTCATTTGCAGTAGTAACAGGGCAGCAGAGTGGCGGGGGATCAGTAAATAAACCACAAGATTCCTCTGCTACAAGTGCGGAACAAATGGACTTGAAAGATTGAATAAGTCTGTATCAAATCAGCGTTTGTGTCTGTCAAGTAAACATTATAGATTCTATAGTTGCACAATCATACCTGTCTCTATCCATTTGCCTGTTATTAAATGTATGTAATTATGTTGGATTTATTCTGTTTAATTGCGTGTAGCATGTCTAAATGAGCTCTAATGCACAGATGGGATAAACAATCTAGAATCAATCAATCTAGAATTTTTTCAAAACACAGGGTAAATCAATGGGTTTTCATAATTGATTCGGTTGGTTTGAAGTTTCGAGTTTCTGGAGTGAATCTGGATAGTCTGGATTCAGTCATTTCTTTTTTGTGATCAATTGTATATTTTTCTACGTATATATACAGGGGTTGAAACAGTTGAACATAGGGGTCATCACAGCAATATGAGGAAAAAAAGAGGAGAAAAGAGAAATATATATGCACATACATTCACATCTACACATATATAAAAAATAGGGTATATGCATACACACAGAAATACATACATGTACACATATCAGTATT
Source organism: Philypnodon macrostomus (assembly GCA_036025475.1). Lineage (NCBI taxonomy): Eukaryota > Metazoa > Chordata > Actinopteri > Gobiiformes > Eleotridae > Philypnodon > Philypnodon macrostomus. Next base: position 25,047 of record JAVQKC010001886.1, read on the forward strand.
ATACAGAGTAGATTATCATACATACGATATAATAACTACACCCCCTTGCCCTGTCAGTTCCCCTTTGACCCCACCCCTTCCCAGCCATCTCACCCCTTTAGGACCCCTCTGACCAATAACATGTTAAATGGTTCAAATCTTGACTATAACATAGATTTAATGTTCAATATTGATTAATTCCATATTGTACTATTTTCTTTTTTTTGGCCTGGTGCATTTGAGAGACCCACAGTTCCATGTTTACTATATCAAGAATATTATATAATATATAATATAAAAAATGTTCCATCTGCAAGCAATAAGGTGTTTGGCTGCTGGGATTCAGTCATTACTGTACATCAAGAGATAGGGCAAGATGTAGTAACCCCAGCCACAAAGGGATCAGTAAAGCAACAGGTTTGTTACAACTGTGAGAGAATATACCCCTAAAAGGTTCTAGTTTGGAGAATGTGCTATAGAGCCACAAGTAGTCAGTGAAGGAAAATGGGGAACTGGGAACTTTATCTTAACCACTATGGATCCATTTGTGGAGGTCTGTGCTTTCAAAGTGCTACAAATGGAATAATTTGGTGACATTATACCATTGTCTAACTGATTGATCACATATCAGCTAATTGATCGTTTTTAGAAAAATGGCCCAGTTATGTAAATGACAGTGAACATTTGAGGAACCATGCCATCGGCCTCATTATGCAGCCCACTATGTATTAAAATAGAATTAGATAGATTTACATAGCAGCTGTGATTTTGATTCTTCTCAACACAGGAACATGACAAAAATGTTAAACTCGGGAAAGCAAATGTAATTCTGTGTTTTCCATGATGAGGATCTCTCCAAAAAGAAGCCTCAGTGCCTTGGGTGGCAGTGTGTTTTTGGCACTGACTGATATCGCTAGTCTTTTATTAAAGCGTGTGGTGAAGGCTGCCTCCTGCTGCTTGTCTCTTCTGTTGGAGGTGGTAGACTCAGCAGGTGATCTATGCCTTTCTCTGTACAAAACACTTTCAACTCTATATGCTCATTCTGATAACAAACAATATGAAATGTCTATTCTAAAGAAAGGCCAGCACATGCAGAGGGTTTTTTTTCCAATGTACTTGAACCCCTGACTGTGATGAATAAGCCCCACATTCATGCCTTATTCAAAGCAGAACCGATGACAGACAGTGTATTAGGGGGACTATAATTAGACACTATACATCACAGCAAAGCTCAAAACTGAATAATTGAAGTTTTAAATAGAGAAAAATTCTATAAAGAGAAAACTCATAATTGCATCTGGACTCTCGACTTAAATACGGCCCCATATGTCTGCCCCATACGTCTGCCCCAAACGTCTGCAGCCATACATCTGCCCCATACGTCTGCCCCAAACGTCTGCAGCCATACGTCTGCCCCATACGTCTGCCCCATACGTCTGCCCCATACGTCTGCCCCAAACGTCTGCCCCATACGTCTGCCC